>CM023449.1:34969019-35112252 GCA_013339765.2 Haemaphysalis longicornis | reverse complement strand
GCTTATAAGCCCTGCTAATTTTCGTTTGCTTTTTACGGCCGCAGCCAATCGCAGGTCTGGCATATGACATCATAGGTTCTGTTTCGGGAAATGAGCTAGTGGGTCGCATAAACATTCAATTTTGTCCTAATTAGGTAGCTTATTTGAACGAAGTTTACGTTAAAAGTGGTGTCAGTATGATTCTAACGAGGCAGCCTTTCGAATGAACCAAACTTGCGTTTTGTCTACGTAGCCCCTTTAAGAAACCGGAACGGTATTTGGATCACATATTTACTGTTTATTCCGGGCGGATGTTTAACAAACAAAAGCTGCATGCCCGCCCGCCAAAGTGGGGTAGCATTATTCTGTGCCCAGGTGACTTGTCACTACTCGCAAAATCGTTTGCATAAGAAGCGGTATGGTCTGATGCTAAACAGAGCCGGAATTATCTCGGTTTGCTAGAATTTCCGGACGCATTCACCATCAAGGACTTACCTTCCCCGGTACAGACACCACTTACATCCCTGATATGGAAGCGATACTTCGTTTCCACATGGGTACAAGATCAGCATTTTCTGTGAACGCCCAGCGCCATCTGCCACTTCTCGTGAAACTGAAACACTCCTATTCTTTTGATAAACTCCTCAAACAACCCGCTGTTCGGTTTCAGTAACCTATAGGTGGTATGCATTGAAAATTTTAGCTGTCAATTTGTTCGCTTGGCAACACTAGAACGTCCACAGACATGGCCGCTGCGCCACGGACATGGCGCGGCTTGTGACACTGCGCCCGCACGCCTAAGAAAAAAAAAAAACACCGGCGTGCGTCGTCTGCTCCGTTTCAACCCCATTCTCAACGGTGGTGTCAACAGAGATGTTTTTAATCGCACTCACAATGAACTCGAGGCGTTACTTCGCGTTCGCTGGGGTACAGTTTGGGACGTCCAACACACCATCATGTGCTTAGCACGGACAAGTGCCGCCATCCCGTGGAGCCCGACGTAACCAGTGACGGCGCACTCACACGGTTGACTGCATGCATGCCTCGCCAGTGAATACAAGCCATAGGTTCGGGCCCCCAGGGAATGTTTTCAGACCTGTGATTTTTTTTTTTTAGAATAAAATGTTCTCTTATCTCAATCCTACGCATTCCTTTAGTAAATAAGTGTGATTTGGTATAGTCAAAGTCAGTTTAGGGGAGGAGTGTTTAATTAACGTTCTACATCGCAAAGGAAGTTGCGGGCTTGTACTTAATTTGGAACGGAACACCGTGAACCCCAAAAACAGGTTTTTATAGCTACTTAAAGTAGTATTGAAGGAGGCATGCGAATGTGAATCAGTTTGCTTGTAGCAATGCGGCCACGTAAGCACAAAAAAAAAAAAAGATTGTTCTAGAATGGCCAGAAAAAACGAGGGGGTAGCCCTTGAGCAACGGCTTCACGGGCTGAGATTACACGGGCTCAGATTGCAGTGAAAAGCGCTGAGGACTCAGTGCTTTTTTATTTAGTTCTTAATTAAAGCGAGCAGGGCAGACTAATAGCGAATCTTGATTAATCGGGCTGCTCGAATAACCGGCCATTATTCACGGCGGCGCAACTCTACGCTTTTCAGCGACGCACCCTCGGCCCCTCGAAGAACTTCAAATGCGTTAATTGGATCCTTATATCGCTCGAGTAGCAGAGATCCCCCGCATATAGGCTGGGAGGCTGCGCTTATATTTCTATTTTTCTCTCTCCCGTAAAATTTCGGGCGCAAGGTGGGAATATTTCCGTCCTATCTTTCGGAAGCTTTGACGTGGAAGGTACTTAATTTCCTTTTCACAGATTATTCCAGATTGCGAGGCACTCACTGCATCCCCGCCGATAGCACTAAAGCTCATTTTAGCACTGGCACATTTTTCGTTCGCGCTGAAATATGGCAACGAAAAGCTTCGACTATTTTATTTTTGTGTCTGCTTTTGTGTGTACGTGTTTGAGGCGTTGCTACGCAAACCGCTGCACTCATTGCACTCATGAGAGCCCTTTTTCTGATCTGTTTTTCAGAAGGTCATTAACACTGTTACGCGCTAGTTCGAAGGCGTTTGACGGCTGGAGTAACCTTTAGCTGAGGCGATGGCAGCTTCTGCGTTTGACTTTTGTGCGAACGCACTGTTGGCCCTACCCCGTCCGATTTCGCGGATGGAAAAAAAAAAAAAAAACATTCACTTTGTGAAGACTACCGTATTTCCCAGTTTAGAACTCGCTTGCCCAGAAATCGATGCGCAGCAGAGCAGGAGGGCTACGTGAGTTTCAAGGGAACCGGTATCCATTTGAAAAAAAGTATTGAGTGTAATCATTGTACGACAAGCTGTATGTAACAGTAGATGTTGGAAACCTCACGCCGAAACGTTAGTCCTGTGCTCTTGCGCGTGCCCGACAGTTCCAACTTGTAATCAGACAAAGTGGCACATACTCAATGTAGAAGATACAAGTAGGGATGTATTGGAGATAGATAAACAATAATGTATGTTACTGCAGCCTGCGTCGTACATCGGGACCGCTCGCAGTGTATTCTGGTCAATCAATCAATCATACAATCAATCAATCTAACAATCAATCTAACGAACAAACAATCAGTCAGTCAATCAATTGCTTAAATCGCGAATATCAGGAGGGTAGACCACAAGAATTAATCCACCTTACTCTGGACACTGTGTTCGCACCCTAAAGCCTGCCAAAGTGTTGCGTACGCAAGTACACATACTGGCAGCAGGGTATTGGGCAATGCTTAGTAAGGAGGAACGCATGGTTCTTGCGCACGATATCGCGAAGTTGGTGCAGCCAGCCTGACTGTAATTAAAATCAAGTCAAATAAATCTTGTTTTTTATCACAGTACATGATGCAAGCAAGCCTGAATACAATAAAATAATTCTTATCTTAGTTGTGTGCAGTCATGGCCAAAGTAAGTGCGAACGCTCAAATATGAACGGGGACGCACAAATTGCTCAAACTTTTTCTAAGTTAAATTGTTGCGTCACTTTATAAACGCAGCAAATTTTGTAAGCGTGATTTTGCAAATGTACCACAACCGAAACCGTGGAGATCGTGGTAAAGATTCTACGATCGCGATAAAGAATCCACGGTAAAGATTCCACGATCCCCACACGGAGATCGTGGGGAACTCCACGACCTCCATGTGATTTCCCCGAACCAAATTTTTCTAACTTGCTTGTTCTGATTCATAATTTCGTGTTCCCTTTTCATTTCTCCATGATTGTACGTCGTGGTGCCCGCGAGAAATTTCACGGAATAATAGACACTGGGTTAGTTCATGACATCAAAGTGTGATTAGAGATGGTGCCTCACGATCACATATTGCAGATTAATTTTCGGTGATTGTCCTATAAAGCGAAGCCTTGCTGGCTCGGGATAATTCGCTCTGGAAAGAAGGAAAGACAAACCTTCGCCTCTTGGTCTATCTTTAGCTCGTAGGTAGATGCTTCAGCAACCCGCTGCTTCAGAACCTGCCAAATGGTGCAGCTTATGCGGGTCACGCTCGATCTTCCCGTTTAATGGTCATCATTACTGCACGGTGGCGCTGCAATCGCTAGGTTCTGCTACGCTTCCCAACGACTTTCTCCATAACGCTCGAGGCTGAGAAAGAGATCGAGCGAGCCTTGAAGGCAGCGGCTGCGCTGCCTCGACTGCGGAGCTGAGAGAATGCCAGCCGCGCGGGCTGCGTTATGCAAACACGACGGCTGCGCCGATCGACAGCTGCACCCAAGTGTCAGCCGTTGTGCGGCGATTATGGTCGCCGCGTGAGCCGTCGCCCGCCCGCGCGCCGCTCGCGGGAAAAGAATTGAAGCCGACGGCTGCGGTGTGAATGCATCGCCGTGCGCCGACACCACCGAGAAGAGATAGCTTCCTCCTCGTAATGACGTCAAGCAGCGGCTATCAATATTGACCCCCCGAACTTTTTGCGGGGGCGTAAAAAAAGTAACCAATGTGATGTTTCAGGAAAGACGTATGGTCGTTTACTTTACAATAGGAACAAACAGGAGAGGGGCTACATTGCATCCTTGATACCTAAGAGGGTGTTCGAACGAGACCCCCTTTTTGTACTTCTCGCGCTTCCGACGCCACGCACGGGGTTCTTGGTGAATCCCTCCGTCGTTTCCTCGAATGGCCCTGGAACGGCGGAGTGTCGGTTGCCCGGCCAGCGTGGTTCTCCTGCCGATGCCGCACAATCGCTGGAATGGAAGGGGAGGGGCGAAGAGGATTGTTGCTTCCCGTTTATTTCAGCGATTGATTTAGCTCGGCCACTTACAATGTCAGCGGGACAATCACCTCGGTGATTCCGATATACAGCGGGGAAACCTTGTGTTCGATTCGGGCTTTGTCTTTACAGTTCGGTCGATGAGGCCAGGGTTATTTTAGCCCGAACTGCCGCCATTGGTCTCTGCAGAGAGGCAGGCTGTGCGGGGAGACGGAGATAGAGAAGGAGGATTAACTCGCGATTTGCGTGTGAAGTAATCATAAATATTAGCCGTGCTGGCTGAGTCGCTGAACTCCTCCCGAGTCGCCGGTTCCAGCCTTGGTGACGGGGCTTGATTTCCTGGTGAGGGCGAGGGACAAAAGCTCCCATGTGTATCAGTGTTCAAAGCACGCGTAAAGATTCCCAGGGGATCAAAACTAACCAATAAGCATCTAGTAAGCATCTGACCGATTTTAGTTTTAAATGCAGAGCATTTCAGTAACTCACGATGTCACCCGCGTTGACGTCCGTCGTAGTCTGCACCGTCGTTGTCCGCACCCCTCCCCCTACACTATATAAAAAAAAATACTATCCGGCGCCTGGTTTTCGATCCCTCGACCCTGCGGGCGGAACGCAATGTACATGGTGCTCTACCCACTGCGCCGCAAAGCCGACACAGAATGGGAGGCTACGAACGCGCCTTATATCCTTGACTCATTCAAGCTACGTCAAGAAGCTGCTGATACAACGCATTCACTACCACCAACTCCCCAAACACTAAACGTTAACGCAATACACCGAGTCCCCCTCGCGGGGAGATGGGCCCAATTTTTTTTACCTCTTCATCCCGCATATAAAACAACTGTTTTGGCGCTATTTGTCCCAGCCGGCCTAGCACCATTAGCACCCAACCATCAATCAATCAGGTTTCGTGCACAGCCGTATATTCGGCGCGTAAAATTTTAGTCGGAGCTGTTCTTACCTTATTTTGTTTGCAGTGTGCAGACTGGAAGGTTGGAAAGGTCAGTACGCCTGCACGACGTTAAAGAAAAGCGGTCTTCTCTTCTCCTCTTCCTTCTGATTCGGGAGTTCAAAACGAGTGGGCGTGAATTCTTTCCATGCGCACTTGCGCGAAAGAAATGGCCTTCGCAATAACTTCGTGAACACACCGGTTTGCACGCCAGAAGTAGCGCACTCTGTACGGGAGTTATGCGGGGATATTTTCTCGTTTCCCGTTAGGCATGTACATGCACAAGCACTACAGCATGGTAGTGCATTTTCTCTTTCATTGCGTCATTCGGAATACATGGGCGGGAAATGAAAAGAGCTAAGTCTCATTCCCTTGTGAAGGAGCACTCTGACACTGCATTGTGGTATCCCACCCCGACTTACTTCTTTCCCGTTTGGCGTCGGCTGCTGGGGCTACTTACTGGTGAAATGCGATGACTGCTACGGTTGCATAAGTTTGGAAAGTATTTATCTGGTTTTATGCTTTTTGTCAGCCGAGTAGTATTTTACGTCAGCAGCTTTACGGTGAGCGGGTGTACATAGGCGTGTTCTATAACTTATCCTTGGAATATACGAATATACGACTGTAACAGAGCAGAGCGGGCATAAAAGTTAGATGATATCTTCGACGGAAAAGAGATGGGGGTAGCGACAGTGAGGAAGTGGGAATCCTTAAAACTGTTCCTTTCAAATGTCAGCGTGAGTTCAAATATATTTGCGCGCCGTTCGTAGCGATGCGGTTGGCCGGTTTCATTAGTGTCGTTAAAGTTCGACTGCGTTGAACGTACACAACGATTGGGGCGATCGTTTAGCGAACCATCTCTTCCGGCCGAGCTTTTTTTTCCAGCGTTTTCTTTTTCTGTTTCCTTTTGAATAGTTCTCAGCTCTTTTCTGCGAGATAACACTGACCGGTCGGGCAGCCAGCCCGAAATGGAAAACCTAACTATCTTCAGGAAAAAGCGATACGCCGAAACACGCGCGTTCGCAATGACAAACGACCAGTTCGGGGGGCTCATTTTGAGGAAAGGAACCACCGGCCCAAGCAACTATCACGAGACGGCGAAGCTCCAATCTGGGGAAACTCGACTGACGATGCCCTTTCTCTTACTCCGTCTCTCCCTCCCCTTCGTCCACCCTTTTCACCCTCTCTCTCTCCCTCCATCTTTCGCCCTGTTTCTATTTCTCCGCGCGCGCTCCATTGCTTTCGCCGGCTTCGAACATTATTTCCGTAATGGGCGCAACGGAGCCGGAGACCTGGGAGGAACAACATCACTCCTGATTGCAGTCCAGATTTATTTGGCACAGCCAAATGCGATTGCAGGCGCACTGGGCTTGCTCAGGTCGTAGTTTACAGAGCAGCGTAAAGGAAAAGATGAGCTTGCCCGCTGGTCTTCGGTCGGTGTACCTCTTTTTTTTTTTAGTAGCTCGCACTCTTCGCATTTGCCTCTTTTTCGCAGTTTTGGTGGACTTATTTATAACTATGCCTTTTTTATATCCCGTATTGCTGTTTTATAGACATCGGTTAGCTCTCTGAGCTCAAGCGAAGTACGCACGAAAAGGACGGAGCAGAAGAGAGTTGGCGAAGGAAGAAAAGCTTCGAGATTAATCACAGGTGATCCAGATCGGGTATCCTGCTGTCGGAAAAGTTGGATAAAAAGGGATTACCCGTGAAAGAAATGTTAAACTAGGCTATGCCGTCGTGCGGAAAGCCGGAGAGCAACCTTCGTCGCGCACTCCAAACTCAGAGGCTGAGGAGGTTGGGAACTTTTTGTCTATATTTTAACGGTCATTGAAAATCCAAACGTTGTCGGACCGTATAGCTACCGAGTTCAAGGCTTAACGTGTCTGGTATGCAGGCTGCGTATTGCCCACACGTTTGTGTTGCATCGTAGCTTTGTACATTTTGTATTTTCCATGTGTTTTTTCAACGAGTGGACAAGCTGTGTGTTTTGGTGCCGGCTTTTGGGTGGTTTTCTGGTTTTTTCTTTCTTTTTAATGAGGGTATTGAAAAAGCAATAAAAAGGCAGGGGGGTGTTTTTCTAAACACGGAGGGGTACATCCTCTGTCAAAATTTTCTAGGCCAATCCTAAGCCTTCTCGACCGCAAAGAGTTCAAATAATAGGCCTTACCTTTAAATGTGTCGGAAATATTTTACGACAGCAAGAAAAGAAGGTTTTTTTCTCCAGGTTTCCGCCCTAAAATGTTTCAGCCTCGCTCGGGACGTAAACTTGCACACCGAGTTTTTTGCCGCCTGCGCATTCCTTGCTTGGCCTAGGAAACTTTGACAAAGACTGTACCTTATGTTTAGTAAAAATTTAAAAAATTGGGCTTGAGATTGGCATAACATTATCTTCTGCTCGATGAATAAAATATATATTCTCTCTCTCTCTCTCTCTCTCTCTCTTCTCTCTTCTCTCTTCTCTCTCCATCCATCCATCCATCCATCCATCCATCCATCCAACCACCAACCAACCAACCAACCAACCACCCCTTACCCATCCACCCACCCACCACCACCCATCCATCCATCCATCCATCCATCCATCCATCCATCCATCCATCCATCCATCCATCCATCCATCCATCCATCCATCCATCCATCCATCCATCCATCTCCCTCTCTCTATCTACCTTTCTATCTCCCTCTATCTATCTATCCCTAGAGAAGGAAAGCGTAGCAAGGGGCGGCAGAAAGTTAGATGGGCAGATGAGATCAATTTTGCGGGGATAAATTGGTCGCAGCTAGCACAGGACCTGGATAATTGGCGATCTATGGGAGAGGCCTTTGCCCTGCAGTGGGCGTAGATAGGCTGATGATCATGCTGCTGATGATGATGATCTATCTGCCTTTCTCTCTATCTCTCTCTATCTCTCTATTTCTCTCTATCTCCTATCTCTCTCCCACTCTCTCTCTCTCTCTCTCTCTCTCTCTCTCTCTCTCTCTCTCTCTCTCTCTCTCTCTCTCTCTCTCTATTGTCTACCTTTCAATCTTTCTCTATCTCTCTATATATCTCTCTCTATCTCCCTCTTTATCTCTCTCCCTCTCTCTCTCTCTATTTCTCTCTCTCCCTCTCTCTCTCTCTCAGTTCTTATGGCTTTTTGTGAACATAATTTACGTTGTACTTATGTGATTCCAAATTCACACGCGGAGTGGGAGTTATATCGGAATTCGAACAGAGATTCTACGAGAGGGAAAGATATAGCGATAGGAAGCAGAGAGAGAGGGAACAAAGATATCTCCTGCTCTTTTACTGCACGCGAATCTGAAGAGTTCGCTGTGCACAACGACAGTTGTATAGTACATGCAGGTCTGCAGTGGTACGTTGCATCCTTGCACCGCGCTGGCTTATGCAGGCAGAATCGTTATGTTTATTGCATTTGGATGCGATCTCACAAGCCGCGAAGTCCGCCTCATGTGATGATACGAGAGCCTGCAGAGGGACACTTGGGGGAATCCGACCAACTCGCATTTGTAGCTGCGTTGTGTACTTTCACTCATGCTTGTTTTATTTCGCTATGAAACAGAAGTCAGGAGTCGAAGTTCCTTTCTCAAGCTGGGAAGAAGAGAAAAATAAACGCCCCTAACGGCCACTTCCGGAAGTAATGCAATAGTTTACATTTCTAGCGTTAGGTCACCTGATTGTCCAGGCTTTTGTGGACGCCGGGGCATACGACTGCATCGTCACCACGGCCTTGACGTGTCCGCCTTAACCTGCCTTGAACCAAAGCTGCGTGTACGAGACCCTCCGAGATGTACCTAGCCTGCTAGCAGAACTTACTGCCTTTCGGGACGGTCTGCAGGCTCTTGCATCGACAGTGACTAGTTGAGTGAAGCTGGAAATTTTAACAGACTCAACGGTAGCGATTCTGTATTTTCGTCGCGTTGCGCGGTTTATAAGCCTGGCTGCACGCATTCACGCGATTATGGACACCTACCCACGCCCTGTCCGTGTCTTGTGGATTCGCCGGGACATGCTTCCTGCCCACACTGCGGCAGATCGCGCCTGCCACCGAAGAGACTTCCCACGGCCACTAACAATTCTTCCAGTATCTACCGTAGAATAACTGTTGGTGGAAAAAGAGAACCACCGCCGCGCCACGCGTGCTTTACTTCCACTGCGTGGAACTGACCTCCCCAGTGGGCTCGCTCGCTGGGAGGAGGTCTTGCTGTGGAGACTTCGAGTTGGGGTGGCGTTATGCCCAGCAGTGACCCACGCTTGGCCTGCCCGATATCACGCCCCATTCACGGACACCTGCCCCTTCTGTGTGGCTTCTGCGCCAGAAGCTGACGTTGAACGCCTGTTGTGGACTTCTTCAGGTCTTAGAAACGCCAGAATCCAACACCTCCGAGGCACAGGGCTCCATTCTGGGAGACCCCCACCCGATCTTAAAGGTTAGATATGAGGACACCAGCACCGGTCTCTTCTTGGATTTTGGCCGTAAAACTGGGGCAGTGTTGTACCTTTAAAACTTCGTGTTACGCCGTAGGGCAATCTATCGCAATTAAACAAAAGCGGTAGGTCATTTCATGAACATTTTAGAGCGCAGCTCTAAAGCTACTGCTCCTGTGGTTTCGCGTCGATGTCGGCCTCGTTGTAACCGAGCGGACGAAAAGGACACCGAGGATATGCGAGATAGAGCGAGCAGGAAATAATAGCGAAAGTGTGAGGGTGCAGGTGGTGCACCCAATCGGCGCGCGACACGCTCCCCGGCGGATACGCGGTACGAGAGAACGCCAGAGTATATCGCGATGTGGCAAGCACTTCCCGAGAGTGCAGCCACGCATGCGCCGTAACCGAGAAGACTGCAGTTTTCACGTTGCGCACAAATAGCGCAGTAGGGAGTATCATCATCGTCATCCAGTTATAACTACGAAGCCGTTTCGCAAATCATAATTTTTTGTGTCCGTAGTTAAAAATACCAAGAAATGGCTCAGCGCACACAAGTTAGCGCGGGCCTCGTGGCAACGGCCCGGCAGTTAGGAAAACCAAGAAAAATGTCTGACAAGACGGGAATTAGGCTCTAGTAGATTAATTACATTTCACGCAGATGGCTTACTGTATTGGACTTACTGTTGGCCTAAAATCATCTTGAAGGTGGAGTAACTTCGTGCTCTTCAAGAAGAAAGGAAGGAAAGTTAACGTGGCTAGAGACTTGTTGGCTATCCTGGACGCAGGAAAGAAAATGACACCGCTTCCCGCGAGGGAACCCTGAGTTGATGCAAGGCATCTCGGAGGTTCCGAAACGTTCACAAGATTGGGTATCCAAATAACGGAAAATGACGGAACTCCGGACGGCGCAGCGTGACTCAACCAAAGCAGCAGCTGAGGGAGCGGTGCGCGGACCGGGTTTATTATATAGAGCAGATGGAGTGGAGAGGAGGAGATGAGAGAGGAGAAGCGCATGCGCGCTTATCGCGCAGCTGCGGTGATGAGTAGCGCGCGCGCTATGGCACAGCTGGAGTGGAGAGGGGGAGAGGAGGAGCAGCGCGCGCGCTATCGCACAGCTAATACGGAGAGAGGAGAGGTGCGAACGGACGACGGACGGACGACGGACGACACAGCCGAGAGCAAGAGATGCTTTGCATCTAAAAGACCTAACCCTGGTGTGTGAGTGCCTCGCGGCGACCGCCCAGCGGCCGCAGCACTGGGCGGCCGCTGGGCCAAGCCAATCAAGCCTAGCATACCTGCTTTGGGATACTGGAAAAAATAAATAAGCTCCAGCGTTCGCCGTAATCGTGGCAACACTTGCTAGGAACGAGAAAAACTTCAGTGTTGGTTGGAATCTATGGCAACACTTGCTCATAACGAGAAAGACACGTCGTAGCGTTCGCCCCTTCAAGGTGATGCCCAATGATTCTCACGTCAAAAAAAAATGAAGGAAGCTTACACTTATAGCAACAATATTGGAGTAAATGTCGTTGCGGCAGCGAAGAAGCAAATCAGCTACAATCTTGGGCTTAAACCTTCGTGATGGCCGTGAAGGATGGGAAGGTACTACAGATTCCCAACATTCAAGTCTTACACGTTAGTTTAAGCTTCGTTCTTTTTTTTTTTTTTTTTTTGCTTTCTTTCTCACAGACTTGTAGAAGGGATTCTTCCCGCCTGAGCAATGTATTTAGGTAAACTTCACATGTTTGCTGATCGCCTTGTAATTAGCGATTTTTTTGTTTTGTTTCCTATGCAGGCTTAATTAAGTTTGCAGTTGCTTCAGCTAATGCTTATCTTTCGACGGCATTTTACCGAGCCTCATTTTGACTGGGGATACGCGGCATATCTTCTTTCATTACGCTCGGCTCTGACCAAGGCGTTTAAAAAACTGCGATGTATAAGTCGACTGAAATGGTTTCACTCGCAAACGTGTACGAGTCTGTAGCCCGTGCGTAGATACAGCGACTCATCCCATACGCTTAACGTTTCTTTTTAAATCCTGCTGTCACGCCTTAACTGTACAACAGCAAAAGCTTTCCACGCCGAGCAAACATATACTGCCAGCTCAGCGCAGTTTCTTTAGCTGGGTTTTCTTCGGCGCTGGAAAAAAATAATTCTGCTTCTATCAACCTTGGATGACCGCAGTCGTCTGGGACTTTAGCTTCATTTCCGGCCCATTTCTTGCCTCGTTTCCGTTCCATTTTTTTTTTCTTTGTTTTTCAGCCCCATTTTTATTCGAGCTCATTTTATATCCGCTCTCGGCTGCCTTTTCTTGCCTCATTTTATGGGTTAGCTTTAGGGGCATTCATTGAACTTTTCTTTTTATCCCGTTCGACGTAGGAACTGCCCGGAGACTCCGTTTGTAATTTACATTTTCTTGAATTCGAAGCGTTCGTTCCCTGCAGCATAATTTCCAGCGGCTGCATCTTTATTCTACGTGCTCTTGCCTGGAAATGAGCGGAAAGAAAAATACTGGCCGACCACCACATCAGATTCAGTCTGCCGTTCTCGGCGTCCAGTACACCAAGCAATAAACTGTAAGAAGGCTTCCATACCCCATTGCGGTGGCTCAGTGGGCCAAGAAGTTATGCTGCTTCACCCAGAGACGCGGTTAAATCCAGTCCGCGGCGGCCGTTTTTCTGATGCGCGTTAAAAACCAGCAAAAAAAAAAAAAACGCCAGTGCGTCGAGATTTGGGCACACGTCAAACATCCCCGGGGGGCCTACATACATCCGTAGCCCTCCACTATGACTTCGGCGTAATACTTAGGTGCAGTTACGGCGCGTAAAACCCCGATATCTTTTTGTGTGTAAAAAACTTCCACTGACCTGTTTTTCTTTCTTTTTGCATAACTGGTATGTCTTACAGTAAAAGCACGCTTTAAAGGGAAGTGTGACGTTTTCTTTTGTAGAAAGGTCGCGCTTTTTAAATTGTTGAGCATATTGTTAGGTTGAAAGAGGGTGTATTTCCGCTACTGCGGCTATTTAGAGGAGCAGCTTGGCCATAGAACATGCAGTGTGCAGCTTGAGATGACGGGTCACGTCATTACGCGCCGCAATCTTTCCATCGATCCCAACTGCAAGATTCAAAATCCGCGAGGACCTCTCCAAGCGGGTAGAAGCGCTTCAAACATCGCATGCGGTTGAATTTCGCATACAACCCGCAAACTTCCTCTTAAGATGAAACGAGCTATCGCCACTCTGCCAAAGCCTGTGATGTGCGAGAAACCCTGCAGCGCCTGCTCTGTGAATGTGCTCGATTCAGTGCTCAAAGAGTGTCCCTCGCAGTATCCTTAAGGACTGCCGCTTTCTGTAGACATTCAGTTAAGGGAGCGTTTTAGACAATGGCATGCCTCAGCGTGTTTTACGGGGCTACAAAAAGCTCTGATAGAGTACCTGCAACACACAGGTCTAGACCAGTTCGCTGTGAATAATTCACCGTTTTCTGGTGCAGCATCAAGTCCTTGAACATCATCGCCATCATCACCCCCATCTTCATCAATGTCATCAACAGGCGTAGCAAGCTAGACATTTCAGCGGCCGGCCTACATCTCCAGACTTTCTCGTTCTCGAGAGCGAGAAGATCGTTCTCGCTCTCGATCTCTAAGAGGCGTCAACATTAATGTCGTTTTTTGCACATATAATCCGCCCTGCACATATCCTCACCCCCCACTTTCAGCCCACAGGAAAAGAAAAAAAAATTCTCGCCTATTGCCCGCACACTTGATACAGGAACGGCTGCAACCAAATACTGCTCAAGCAACACAATCATATACAGTGTAGACAGAAAAGCGTAAATTTAGCTATAGAATACACTGACTGCAAGGCGAAAGTCACAATTCACTCAGTGTTACTGAGTTTCATCACAGTGTCAGTGTCACAGTGTCTCTCGCTGGAGCTATCACTTGAGCCGCAGTCCTAACTATCGTTTCACAAGGTCATCTTCACGGCACAAACGCGCATTTCCGTGAAGCTGCACTAGAGATTGATTGATTGATTTATTCAAGCCTTTATATATAAAAAAAGAAAACCGCGTATTATCCATCACCTACTTTGCCACTAGGAATTTTCGCAGTTTTGGTGCGGGTTATACGCGCGAAACTGCGGTAAGCAGGCCTTCCGCAAAGCCGGTAGTGCAACGTCCTTCTCCTTCCTCGGTCCAAAGACTGACCATCGCGCGTCCCGCGAAGTTGCCACTTCGTCGTTTGCCGGTGCGTCTGGAATCGTCATGGAACATCATCCCCGGCGGCGAAAGCTCCGTCCCGGTGCTGACTGAGGGTTCTAGCGGTAGGCGACCGGTAGGCCATTGAAGCGAGACAAGTGAACAATGTCCTGACGAAGGAGGCGCCTGGGATGGCGAGGGGCAGAAGAGGAGAGCTTTCGTACGTGACATCCATCACCTGACTTACCAGCTGATAACGGCCGTTGTGAATTGGCAATAACCTTGCATAAAGACTCACACGGTGAACAGGCATCGACAGGAGGACCAGAGAGATTGACGGGAAAGACACTGTGCGGTGCTCATTGTCGTAACTCGTCTTTTGGGTGGTCTGAGCGACATGACGGGCAGGTACAGCCCGTGTGATCGCGTTATGGATGTACGCTGTCCGTGCGGAAGCTGTAGAAGGCAGTAGAGTATGCATTAGACAGTGGGTACCTTCCCGTACAAAAGATAGAAGGAGGAATCGCCACTGTATTATAAACGTGTAGAGTTGTAAGTGAACTGCTACAGTATACGTACGGAAACCCTGCGTCCCAACCTTTGTGGTCAGACGGGACGTACACGGCCAGCATTTCGATGAGTGTCGTTAAAGCATTCTGTCGGGCCATTAGTCTGAGGATGATTCTCTGTGGTAAGTTTGTGCCGGGTGCAGCACGAGCGAGGAAGGTCGGTGACACATTGGATAAAAATGAACGACCACGGTCACTGGTCACTAAGCGGTTTCCGGGGAGCACCGTGCTGAAAATGACGTTTTCGCGGAGGACGTCGGCAACATGCGTAGCACAGGTACGATGCGTGTGATCGCATAACGTAGAGACGAAGAGAAAAGGCCGAGTGGGTCGAGGCCGGCGAGGAAGAAGGGTTTGGTAGGAATATACAGGGGCTTAAGGTGACCGGCTTGGGAGCACTGACAATTTTTTCCGGTGTTGGCACAAGTCGCAAGCTGAGTAACTTATAGAGGCCAGGCCAGAAGAATCGGTGTCCGAGTGCGGTCATAAGTGGCGCGCAACACCCACATGGCCAGTCAAGGGTGCGTCATGAAGCTGCTGGAGGGCACTTCGGTACAAGTTCAAAATGCAACAACAACGAGGACGTCAGGCCCGTTCGAGCGGCAGTTACGACGGTGTTGGACTATATTTCGGATAGCAGGAAAGCTGCTAGCAACGGGCCAGAAGGTTCCCACTGGAGGCAGTCGATGATTGTACTCAACAATAAGCAACGGCGTTGCTCCTCGCCTATGTGGCGGGAATCTTAAATTGCCAAGAGGTAGGACATCCCCACTAGTCTCAGCGTTGTCAGGGGTACCGACACGGTAACGGTACCGACAGTTGACTTATTTCAGCAAATGTCCGGACTTGTGGAGGACATTAAAGGCGTACTCTTATGTTCACAGGGCCAGCGACCAAGCCACCCAATGGGGGGGGGCTTGGTCCCCTGCGGGCCAAGACGTACGGACCCTGTGACTGTTACTTACCCATCGGAGCGTTAAACCCCCCAGTCACTCACACCGGGGACACTCGTTTTCCAACGCCTCATGCTAGAGCGCTTTCGCGCTTCAAGAAAAGCTGCATGCCTCTACACCCCAAACGATTTCGTCTCCGTGGGAAAAAACGCCCAGGAGCCAAGAATACACTTATACCCTTCATGCTTCGCCCCTCCCCAGGATTCACGTTAGTGGAGATGGCCCGGAATTTCTTTTTTATTATCGCTGCTGTGGGCGTATCCAACCACCAAGGGCGCCTAATGCGGTTACGCGATGACAGCGGTACTTAATATTAAAGGTCACGACGGCTTCTAAGCCGGTATCACATAATAAAAATACAAGTTTCTTTTCTTGTGCATTTTGGACACCAACGAGCACTTACTAAAACTGGAAAGCGTCCCCCCCCCCCCCCCCCCCCCCTTCTTTTTTTCTCTACCCTTTGGCCTTCAGGCCAGGATGATGTATAAAATACGTTGAAAAAAGGCGTTTTCCTAGTATTGCTGCTATTATCACTGTTCGCCGGCTTCATTATGTACCCCAAATGATTTTTTTTAAACTGCATGAAGGCTGTCCGCACCAGCAAGCTATCGCGGACAGGCATTCTAATTGGAAATACGTGAACAAGGGCTCCGAGGACCCTCCAGAGATATTTATCTCCCCTTCTCCTCCTCCTTCTCGGTCCACGTGCAGACTCCGACGGAGTACGAGGCCGAGTACAACCTGATGCGCACGAACGAGTACTCGCGCTTCCACGGCTACGCGTACGACGGCATCTGGGCGCTGGCGCTCTCCATCCATGCGGTCATCGTGCGGCTGCGCGCAAACGACACCCGCATCTCGGAGTTCGACTACCGCAAGCGCTCCTGGGGCAGGCTCTTCAACGAGGCCCTCAACGACACCAACTTCATCGGAGTCACGGTGCGCCCACTCCCCCTACCTCCCGCGCTTCTTCTATACCCCTGTCACACGGAAGACCTATAGTGACATTTAGAGCGAATGTCATTCGCCGTAAATGTCATTAGTTCGGCGCTACACGAGAATATCGAATGGCATTTGAGGCGAATGACATTTAGCGGATAACTGAGGTTCCGGAGCTCATTCAGCGGGCAAATGAGTAGCCTCGACAGCAGGGGCGCGTCACTAGACAAGAAAGTTCGGTAATAAACCAAAGAATACTGTTCCTGAAAACTTTCAGTAAACTTATATTTTCACTTTCATATTAGTTTTCAAGTAAAAAAAGTACTTACAAAAGTACTTACAAGCACTTACAAAAAAATCTGGTCGCCGACCCTGATACGGATTTCTTGCGGACTTGTGTAGGCTTATGATGTGTACGTGTGTCACCTAAAACATAGAGTTAATACACCTAAAAGGGTGATTTTCTTCGGTTTATTTAAAAAAAAAGAATTATTTGTTGTGTTTTAAAAAAACCTGTTCCGCACGAAAACATTCTTGACGCACTTGAACTATAATTTTCCAGTTTTGCGAAGTTGCTAATCGTCACCACTTTCACTGCATTCACTACAAAATGACATTTGTTTCGCCGTGTAGACCCGTAATGCCAAACAAAATGTCATTAACAGCTAATGTCATTCAATTTGAATGACACTAGATTTGCCGCGTTACAGGGGTATTAAGGGGGGCTCATAGAGTTTCATACTAATATACACTAGAGGGAAATCTGGCGCCACTGTCTAGGGGAGCCGCACTTCAGCGAGCGTTCCGTCATGTACCCGATGTGTACCCGGCAGGTACGTTCCACTTGTCCTTGGCATGGCTCATGAACAGGCTGAAACGTTGGCTATGGCTGCAAAAAAGCAACAATATTACCGTAGGTGGTTCATAAAATTCGTTTTGTTATTATAAAATTGAACCTAAAAAATGTCAGTAGTTTTTTAGAAGCTTAATGTACGATGAACAAAACAATTTTACTTTTTTTTTCATTGATTTTGGCTTCGAGACAAAAAGAAGCCGTGTGGCTAGCTAAGCCAAGCAGGCGAGGAACGTCGCTAGCAGCCCACGGCGGCCCGCGACTGGAGTGACAGATTTCCCTCTAGTATATATCAGTATGAAACTCTATGGGGAAGGGAGGGGGGGGGGGGGGGGGGGGGGCTCATCTGATTGCATTAAGATGGGATTTACGGGTTCATGACCCACTGGCACAAAAACCATCCCTCAGCGATGCGAATAGTTTTACTGGTCCAAAAAAAATGTTCCCAACAGCCCGGTTTGTTCAATTATAAATATACCACTTCTTTACTGAAATAACAAATAAACAGGAAACATAACTTGGTTTATCTAGTTTTCATTAGATGGCGCTAGCTGTATAGCAGACGAGTTTTATTTCTTCATTTCAGCGCCGATGTGATCTATTTCTAATATAAGCAAACTGTGCTGTTACGAGCCTTTCTAAGTAAAAGGGTGAACTGAAGGGCTTGTTGGTACATCATATCGTTTGAAAACAGCGCGGAAGAAATTTGGATGGGCAGATGAGACGAAGAAGTTTGCGGGGATAAACTTGTCGCAGTTAGCACAGGTCCGGGATAACTGGAGGTACATGGGAGAGGCCTTTGACCTGCAGTGGGCGTAGATAGGCTGCTGCTGATGAGCACCGGTTCTGCTGGTTGTTTTGGGTTGCTAGAAGGGGTTTGGGTTGAAATATTCTTTTGTTCTGTTCCATTCATCTATTTCATTCCCATTCCATTCATCCCATTTATCTGTTTCCATCTATCTCTCTATCTGTCTCTCTCTCTCGCAGGGACCCGTGCGATTCTTTCGCAACGAACGCAAAGGCCAGATCCTCTTGAAGCAGTTTCAGAGTAAGTCCTCCTTCCTAGAATGTGGCATGCGTATAGAAATTAGGGTACGTTTGCAGCCTCAAGTCTCCTTGTTCGGTGTTCTAGTGACATGAGTTAAAAATGAAACCATTATTCATAAAAAAGGGGCTTACAACGGTTGACTTTTCTTACTGAAGCAAATTATCAAATCTTGGAGCAGTCTGACACCGTTAAGCGCTATCTGCATAATTTTTTTTTGCGTTATCGCTACGCTCTACCAGTTTTGCTTAAGCCAGGAACGAGTGAACTACACGCAGACGTTCGTTGAACAAGGTTTACTTACAATTAACATGGTAACAACCCTTATATAGAGTTTAATGACGGATATTTTTTTGTTATGTTGCGCATGCTTTGCGCTGTTCGGGATACATAAATCCGGTGGAGCGCTAGAATTACAATGTAATTTCACATTCATAGGGAACAAAGCTCAGCATAATAAGCTTGATGTTTTTTTTTTTCACTTGGTAAGTCTCAACAAGATAGCATAACTGCGTGCTCTCTGGAAGCATATCTTTCGATTGCATACTTAGGCAACGCGATTTTTTTCGTTCTGAAAAAATGTTTGATTCACACGCATGTGTACGAATGGAGCTGAAACCAATCACGTCACGTTTAGAACGGCTGTGGCTGTTTGGAATGAAACCGCTGAGGTTTTGGTCGCCATACGGACGTTGGATGAAGAGATATGACTAAAATTACACCTTATTGAGAATCAGTGGCTTGCGACTTCCCAGACGTTCCAGAGCTGGAACGTGCTAACTTTGCTTAAATTATTTACTAACATTCTACGTCAGGTTATTTTGTTGTGAAATAAAGTGAGGATTTGTTATATACCAGTTAACATACCGGTGCTACGCAGACAATTTTTAGATGTTTACGCTCTAGTTAAGAAATCGATTAGGTTGTTTTCAGTTGCGTTCCGTTTTACCAGCTAATGATCGTTGCGTTGATGTCTTCGTTGCAGAAAACCAAGAGGTAAAAATTGGCGAGTACGACTGCCTCACGGAGACCCTGGATTTGAACAAGGGTCTGCCGATCATATGGAGAGGTAAGCGGTTCCGAGCCGAACCTACCCATGCGGGCGGGCTCGTGCTACACCAACGTCTTCAACTTTGGCGCTGTGTAAGGGGATTGCGATTTAACTTGCACCAGCAAAAACCGTATTTCAGTTTTCGTTAGGCCAACTGAACTTAAAGGGGTCCTGAAATACCTTCCGCCGATGCATGGATGTACATGTAACCAAATAAAGCAATGTATTAGCAATCTCCTCCCGCAAGAATTTTGTTAAAGCGATGAGTATGAGCTGAGAAATCTTTCTCTCCGGTGCTGCCGTTCGAAATCAAAAACCACGCGTTATCGTCGCGCCCCATTTCCTCCTCCTTTCAACTTTTTCTTCGCTGTTGACGGCGCGCCAGCCTTCCCTCCCATGATACTGCGCTTCTCAGCGGTGACGCACTTCCGCTATTGCGCTCCTCAGACTGCCGTCTGCTACGGGCAAGCTCTTTTGGCTTTTTAATCTTTGTTGACACCATGGATCCCGCTCTCCGCTCAAGGCTGGAAAAGCGAACGAAAGACCTGGCCGCATGTGTGCGGCCTGGCCTTGCCCTTTCGCGGTGTACGCTGCTGCAGTTGCTATCGGCGGCACGTGAGTTTTTATCGGCGGCGAACTCGCAGCCGCACGGGGAGGATCGTGCGCTCGTTCCGTTTGATGCACCGCGCACTGTTTATCCAAAAAGTACGTCTCAGGTGTGGCCCCGCTGGTGCCGGGTCTTATTTTGCGGCGGTGGCAATTCCTGCCGACGGCATGTGAAAAAGACATTTTAAACCGATACAGAACCCGTGCACGAAACGCTTCAATCATACGACCAGTTCAGCTTGGGGCGACGCGTGGTGGAGAGAGGCAACGTTGGCAAAACATGCTCCACCGCGGCTCTGAGCTTTCTAGCGCTGGAGCGAGCGCCATTTCTTTGACAGTCTCAAACATCGGTAAATACGAGTATGCTGGACTTTTTGTTTGTTGTACAGCTGAGTTTGTCAAACATCCGTTGTAAACTAGTCGCTAAAGTCAATGTTTTCGATCACTCTAGAAAGTGCCTGGTCGTGGTTCAACGAGGAGGTTTAGACACGCGCTTTTTCAATTCGGGTTATGTCGGCCTAATACAAAACCAGTCTTTTGTAACTCAAGTTTCCAACACCTGTGCCGCATACAGGAACTCACTTGCAAACGATGAACAAAAATGCGGTTCCGGCTTAGTTCAGCTAACCTTGGATATGCAAAGCAAAATCTGGGCTTAGTGTGGTTGAGTCTTGGTTTCGCTTGGTTAACCTTTTGATGTAGCTGTATTGCCGACCATGACTCAAAGCCGGTCGGTGCCGTGCAACGCTCACAGGAGGAGGCCCGGCCTTACTTTTATTTTCGGCGAACGCGGCGTTCCTCTTTCGCGACGAAAAAGGCGCAAGATGAGCCGCATAGCCCGAGACGACCCAGCGGCGCATGCCTGGGAGGTTGCGGGTTTGGTCGGCTGCCTATCAGCTAAGCGGCCGTGCCGCTACGTACGCAAAACTACTGAAAACAGGCCGTTGTGCGCAGCGCCGACAGCGGGCCCAGTGAATCACGTGATGCGCTTCGAGGGGTGTGTCGCCGCGGGTGTATCTCCGGTCAACAGGTTAACTTGCGCATACTTCGGGAAACCGCTGTACGAAAGTTGTAAAGCTTTGCTTTAAAAGGTTAGGCTTCAGGATGGTGCCTAAGCCTGACCATGGTTTCGCTTCGGCCTCCGTGACTTCAAGAGCATAATTAGTTGAGCTTGATAGCACTTACGACCACAAATATGACTCGACGACGCGCTCTTTGCTTCGATGTTTTTTGCAGGCGGCCGGGATCCTCCCATGGACCGGACGCTGATCGTGATCCAGCGGACCCGCGTCAACCTGACTATTTATGCTAGCCTGTGCATCTTCTGCGTGCTGGGAATCATCCTCGCCTCGGTTTTTCTCGTCATCAACATCAAGTTCCGAAACCAGAGGTCTCTCTCTCTCTCTCTCTCTCTCTCTCTCTCTCTCTCTCTCTCTCTCTCTCTCTCTCTCTCTCTCTCTCTCTCTCTCTCTCTCTCTCTCTCTCTCTCTCTCTCTGCTGTATCTCCCCGGTCTCTGTACTTTTAATGAAATCCGGAACGGCGGTGATGGGCCAAGACGGTGACAAGCGATCATACCGACTCAAACCAAACCCTCATCAAGGCAAGTCAAAAATCGCTGAAAATATTCAGAAAAGATTATTTACAATGTGGCATACACCCTCCGAATATTGCCGCGAACCATGCATTGGGTTTGTTTTATTTGTGTTTTGCTTTACCGCCCGGCTGCGCCGGTCTGTGTTATCTCCGTGCCAAGGGAAGCGCGTGTTCCATTCTTTCTTTCTGTGCCGCATGTGTTATCTGTTCAGATAGGGAGAGCATTCCGATCTAACGTGAACTCCCGGAATAATCTTCTTGCATCTACAATGTTCTCCATGCGAATCGACGGTTCCAGAACCACGCGCGCCGAAAGATAAAAAGCCTGCAGAGCAGACGCCGGGGCATTCGATTCTGCGGACGCTCGCTGACGCAAGTCACTTTGTTGACCGCTGCTTCGCCGCCTCTGTATTCTGTTTTAGTTGTTAGGGGAGCACAAGTTCGCTCCAATAAACTTGTTTCTCCTGCAAGACAACTGCGTCGTCCTTGTCTTCGTGACATCTGGTGGAGGTGCTGGGTACGCACCCTTCATGCCCACTTAACCTCTGGAAGCCGCCAAGCCAGTCCAACAAGAGCCAGCCTCCGCGTGCAAGATTTACCACCCGAGTTCGGTCTAACTACCGGAGAAGACTAAGAAGAAAAACGTCGCTATCAGCACCATGCTCAACCAAGCCAATCCTCCTGTCGTTCTGCAGCAGCCACGGGAACCGCCATCATTTCCGAGGAGCCCCCGCAGAAGACCCAGAAGAATGGTTGGAAAAACTGAGCGCGTCCGGACATTCAACAGGTGGGACGACGCAGAAACGTTCCGGCACGTTTTCTTTTACTTGGAAGATTCGGCTCGCACGTGGTTCGAGAACCACGAGAGCTCCTTGACAAACTGGGCTCAGTTCAAAAGCGAGTTCACTAAGACCTTCACTACCGTGGTCAGAAAAGAACGCGCAGCGCTTTTACTCGAAACTCGAACGCAGCACCCCAACGAGGGGTAGTGATCTTGTTGAGGAGATGAAGAGGTTGTTTCGACGTGCGGATCCGGAGATGACAGAAGAAAAGAAAACTAAGGTTTCTCATGCGAGGGGTAAAGCAGGAGCTTTTTGCTTGCCTTGTCCGCAATCCTCCCAAGACGGTGGCCGAATTCGCGTCTGAGGCGGCCGCGATGGAGAAGACGCTGGAAGTTCGAACGAGGCAGTACGATCGCCCGGTCAACGTGATGGTTTCCGAGACGATCGGTGCCGGGGCTACAAGCTCCGACACACTGCGTGAGACCATCCGAGCAGTGGTCAGGGAGGAGCTTCGGAAAGCTTTTTCCGACGACGCCGCAACCTCAAGAGGCTTCCCTGACTGACGTCATCCGCGAAGAGGTTCAACACGCTTTGGGCACTTCTATGCCATCCGAGGCGCCCCGCGAGGCACAGGCGATGACCTATTCCGCGGCTGTTCGTCGACCCCGCCCTGCTCCAACCCGTCTGCAAGAAGCTCCACCGTACCACCGTCCACTCTCGCCGCCGTCCCCACTCTTGTCGCCGTCGACCGTACCGCCGTACACAGCCCAAACCCAGACGCCGAGGAAGACTGACGTTTGGCGAACGCCAGATCATCGTCCGCTGTGCTACCATTGCGGGGAGGCCGATCACATCTATCGTCGCTGCCCGTACAGGAGACTCGGACTGCGTGGTTTCTCCGTCGACGCACCTCGCCCTCTCCCTGGCCAACGACCACGTGAGATCGACGAGTATCTATCTGAAACCAGCCGTGGCCCAGCGCGTTTCAACCGTTCGCCGTCGCCCTACCCATACCAATCGCCGAACCGCCGTAGCAACGCTGACTTCGCCCGTGGAAGGTCCCCCAGCCCACGCGGGGGAAACTAAAGCAGCAACTTCTGGAGGTGAAGTTGCTCTACGGCGAAAAACCGGAAACCCTCCAACGACGCAAGGACGCGCCGAAGACAGTGATTCACGACATGCCCTCTGCCCGACGACCCGACCTAACCCTGATGAGACTCCCGAACACGACGACAGCTATACGCCGCGACGCTTACCCGACCTGAACGAGACGTCCGCTTGAGAAGACATGGACAACGACGACGCACAGTGCCCGACCGTCAACACGCACAAGCCGAGATGCGACGCCCCGACGCACCCGGAACTCGAGGAAGGCGGCATCCGACGTCAAGGTGTCCATCGACGGTTTTGATGTAGTCGCCCTCGTAGACACGGGAGCCGACTACTCCGTAATGAGCGGACCATTTGCGTCTAAGCTGAAGAAAGTTATGACCAGATGGGACGGTCCGCACATACGCACAGCAGGAGGCCACATCGTGACGCCAAGTGGAACGTGCACATCGCGCGTCACCATAGATGGCACGACGTACCCTGCAGTGTTCGTCGTTTGCCCAACTGCTCCCGCGACGTAATTCTCGGAATGGACTTTTTGACAGACAACGGCGCAATAATCGATCTCCAGACGAAGTCGATAACTTTTTCCTCCGACCACTCCATGACGCCGGAATCGAACCCCGAACACCCGTGCAGCTGTAAGGATCGCCGATGATCACGTCACCCTGCCACCCCGCGCAAGCTTGATGATCACCGTCTACTGTGAAGGTGCTGCTCCCGACGTCGACGCTATCGTGGAGAGTAGACCGAAGGTTGCTTCTTGACCGCGGTGTGTCTGTCGCAAGAGGCATTGCGCGGTTTAAGCATCGCAAATCCCACGTTTGGTCACCAATTTCACCGAGGAGTACCAGCATTTAAACAAGGGCGCTGCAATTGCGTTCGTCGAAGAAACGCAACTAGCAAGTGACGTGATAGCAGTCGCCGACTTTGAACGCGCACCCGACGATACCTTGAAGCTTCCGCACCCCTTCGACGTGAATCCGGCGCTACCCGCAAGAAGAAAGGAACAAGTTATTGGCTTTGCTGCGTCGCTACAGCGAGTTGTTTTTCGTCGAACTCAAAGTTACGTCAAACCACCTCTGGCGAAGCACCGGATAATAACCGAGGATGGAGCCCGACCTACCCGACAGTCACCGTACCGCGTCTCTTCCCACGAGCGCGAAGCCATCCGGACTCAAGTCGACGACATGCTCAACGACGACATTATACAGCCATCGAAAAGTCCGTGGGCTGCGCCGGTCGTACTCGTGAAGAAAAAAGACGGCACACTGAGGTTCTGCGTTGACTACCGGCGATTGAACAAGATCACCAAAAAGGACGTGTACCCCCTGCCACGAATCGACGACGCCCTCGACCACCTCTGCCATGCGAGGTACTTCTCATCGATGGACCTCAAGACCGGCTACTGGCAAATTGAAGTGGACGAGAGAGATCGAGAGAAGACTGCATTCATAACCCCGGACGGCCTATACGAGTTCAAGGTAATGCCATTTGGGCTATGCACGGCACCAGCAACGTTCCAAAGAGTCATGGACACTGTGCTAGCTGGCCTGAAGTGGCACACCTGCCTCGTATACCTCGACGACGTTGTGGTATTCTCCCGGACTTTCGACGAACACCTCGCAAGGTTGCAGTCAGTACTCGAGGCCATCCGTACGTCGGGGTTAACGCTGAAGCCTGAAAAGTGCCGCTTCGCGTACGAGGAACTGAAGTTTTTGGGCCATGTCGTCAACGCCGCGGGAGTCCTGCCCTGACCCGGCGAAAACTTCAGCCATAGCGAACTTCCCAAGGCCGAAAGATAAGAAGGGCGTGCGCAGATTTCTTGGACTGTGCGCATACTACCGGCGCTTCGTCGCAAACTTCGCACGCATTGCAGAGCCGCTCACGCGCTTGACGAAAGATAGCACCGCTTTCAGCTGGGAAGACGACCAAGAAAAGGCATTCTGCGAGCTGCAAAAACACCTGCAAAGCCCGCCCGTGCTCGCTCATTTCGACGACAACGCCGAAACGGAAATACACACGGACGCCAGTGATATAGGCCTGGGTGCCGTCCTTGTCCAAAACAAAGCGGGTGCGAAAACGTAATCGCCTATGCCAGCCGTGTCTGTCGAAGGAGGAGAAAAACTACTCTGCCTCCGAAAAAGGATGCTTGGCTATTATATGGGCCATTTCAAAATTTCGCCCATACGTGTATGGCAGACCGTTCAAGGTTGTAACAGACCACCATGCGCTGTGTTGGCTCGCCAATTTGAAGGACCCCTCTGGCCGTCTTGGGCGGTGGAGTTTTGCGCCTGCAAGAGTTCGACATTACAATCGTCTACAAATCCGGCAGGAAACACTCCGACGCCGACTGCCTTCCCGCGCCCCTGTCGACCCACCACCACAAGACTTCCGATGAAGACAGTGCGTTCTTCGGGGTTGTTACGGAGAGCGACCTAGCCGCCCAGCAGCGTGCCGACCCCGATTTGCGAGTAATGATCGACTACCTCGAAGGACGTAACGTCCGCCGTGCTAGAGCGTTCAAGCGTAACTTACCAGCATTCAGCCTCAGAAACGCCGTCCTCGTGAAGAAGAATTTCAGCCCCGGAACAAGAACGAATTATCTACTTGTCATCCCCGCAGACCTTCGTGACGAAATTTTGGAAGCGTCCCACGACGACCCGTCTTCCGGACATCTCGGCACAGCTCGCACTATTGCAAAATTAAGGCGAAGTACTTCTGGCCCCGCCTTACATCCGACGTCACACACTACGTTCGGAGTTGCCGGGACTGCCAGCGACGAAAAACGCCGCCGACAAGACGCGCCGGACTTCTACAACCGATCGCCGTCCCGCGGAGGCCCTTTCAACAAATTGGAATGGACCTTCTAGGCCCGTTCCCGACGTCACGATCGGAGAACAAGTGGATTGTCGTAGCGACAGACTACATGACGCGCTACGCAGAGACCGCCGCTCTTCCGCGGGGGACTGCACAAGAAGTCGCCAAGTTCTTTATAAACCAAGTTGTGCTGCGACATGGAGCCCCTGAAGTCCTAATCACGGACCGCGGAACGGCCTTTACCGCGAAGCTGATGCAAGGAATCTTACGCTACAGCAACACGGATCCCCGAAGAACGACGGCGTACCACCCCCAAAGAAACGGACTAACAGAACGTCTGAACAAGACAATTGCGGATATGCTGTCCATGTACGTCGACGTTGAACATAAGACTTGGGATGAAGTCCTCCCGTATGTCACGTTTGCGTACAATACAGCGACGCAGGAAACTACGCAGATGACACCGTTCGAGCTTGTCTACGGAAGACGACCGACTACGATGCTCGACGCCATGCTTCCGCAGGTAGAAGACGACGACCTCAACGCCGACGTCCAAGGATACCTTCAACGTGCGGAGGAGGCCCGCCAGCTCGCTCGAGTTCGTATAAGGGACCAGCAGCTGGTGGATGCCGGCCGCTAACAACCTCGACGCCGAGACGCCGAGTACCAACCAGGGGATCGTGTGTGGGTTTGGACTCCCATCCGACGACGCGGACTGAGCGAGAAACTTCTGCGACGGTATTTCGGACCCTACCAGATTCTGCGACCGTGTTGGCCAACTTACTTACGAAGTGATCCCCGATGGTGACTCCGGCACATCACGACGACGTACGCGGCCCGAAGTCGTCCACGTGGTTCGCTTAAAACCTTTCTACGAACGATGACGAACTTTTATTTTCATTTTCGGACGGTCGCTTATGTTAGCATCGGGTCGATCACTCTTAGAGGGGGGGGGGGGTAATGCCGCGAACCATGCATTGGGTTTGTTTATTTGTGTTTTGCTTTTACCGCCCGGCTGCGCCGGTCTGTGTTATCTCCGTGCCAAGGGAAGCGTCGTGTTCCATTCTTTCTTTCTGTGCCGCATGTGTTATCTGTTCAGATAGGGAGAGCATTCCGATCTAACGTGAACATCCCGGAATAATCTTCTTGCATCTACAATGTTCTCGATGCGAATCGACGGTTCCAGAACCACGCGCGCCGAAAGATAAAAGCCTGCAGAGCAGACGCCGGGGCATTCGATTCTGCGACGCTCGCTGACGCAAGTCACTTTGTTGACCGCTGCTTCGCCGCCTCTGTATTCTTTTTAGTTGTTAGGGGAGCACAAGTTCGCTCCAATAAACTTGTTTCTCCTGCAAGACAACTGCGTCGTCCTTGTCTTCGTGACAATATGAACAAAATTTGCATTCACACCTCCAGGAAACCTCCTGAGCCCATGAAGTTACAATTATGTTTTTTTTTCTGCTTCGAAACGTTCGGAAGAGTACCTCAATTTGTTTCCAGGTAAAGTACCTGGAAACAAATTGAGGTATTTTTGGTATTTCTTTCCGAACGAGGTCAAACGAATAACATCTTACTGGAAGGTTTATACAACATCACAATATTTTAACGTCCCTGAAGTTATCCCAATGGTTTACATCGTTATCAACATCATCATTACACGCGATATTTAATGCGTGTGAGAATACATTGGACCAATGTTTCAACCGACATTAAAATTTCCAAAAATTTCAGTATTAAAGAAAATATATTTATACCAATTTGACTTAAATGAGTTTTTACGAATCTCGTAATTTTTTTTTGGTCCCGTTAAGTCAAAGGACTTCTCGCTGTCCCCAGATCGTTCACACAAACGTCCCGCACTATCTATCACCCCGGCACTATCTACCACCCCACACTATCTACTACCCCTGCACTATCTACCACCCCCGAACTATTTACCACCCCGCGCTATCCCCACCCCCGCACTGTCTACCACCCCGTACCTACCACCCTTCGACTATTATAGCTATTGGTTTTACTGATGGTTTAACATTGATACCACGCCATCGCGAGGCGACAAACTCCAATTTTTTCTTTCTCACACGCTTGTGTCTTCCACCATTGCAAGAAAAAGTGGCTACCTAATGTCCTGTGTGCTTGCGCTTAGATGGCCCCTCTCTAACGACACGTCTTGTGCCGGTTGTCGTAGGTACATCAAGATGTCGAGCCCGTACCTGAACAACCTAATCATCGTGGGCTGCATCCTCACTTACACCAGCGTCATCCTGCTCGGCATGGACTCCGGATTCACGTCGGTCGCTAACTTCCCCTACATCTGCGCGGTCAGTGGTCGCTGCACTGCTCTGTCCTTCGCTTTTTGTCCGATATCTTCCCCAGTAGCTTCATATTCATCTTGCGTCATCCTGTGACGTGGTTACTCCTGCTATCCACTCCGAGCCGGTGGCTCAGCTATTGTTTATAAGTTAGGGGCCTTTGCAGGAAACCTGAACTACTTGGAGGAGGAGGATAAAAATCTTTATTGTGTAGAAATCTGTATGGCATCTCCAGGAGGTGGAGTCCTCAGTCCAGGACCCCATATGCCTTGCCAGCCGCTACAGCCCGCTCCACCAGCCGAAGCTGGTCGGACAGGCATGAGCTGGACAGGGCGCGCCTCCAGAGCTCGGGAGAGTTGTATGGATTTGGTTTGGGGAGAGGGTGAGAAGGGCATCCACCAAAATGTGGAACAGAGTGCAGTCTGCTCCGCAGAACCCCTATCGCCGCACGGTCGCCTTTTGCCCCCTCTGTCATCAAAGGCGTTGCGCTGCTGAGCACGAGGTCGCGGGTTCGATTCCCGGCCGTGGCGCCCGCTTTTCTGATGGAGGCGAAAAGCAAAAACGCCCGTGTGTACGAGATTTCGTCGCACGATATAAAGATCCCAGGTGGTCAAAATTAATCCGGAGCCCTCCACTACGGCGCGCCTCATCGCCTGCGTTGCGTCGGCGCGTTAAACCCCAGAATCAATCAATCAATCAAACCTGTGTCATCAAACGGCTCACCGAGCGGATGTTTGCCCCTCGCCTCCCGCCACGCCCAAGTACAAGGCATGCCGTGCCCCCCTCAGCGAGCCTACTTGGAACGTTGGGTCGAAAGCGTCGTTAAAGGGACCCTGCAACACTTCTGATAACCGCTTTAACTCTTTCTTTCGCATATGATAGCACCGCGAAAGCTACACTTATCGCCGGCACGGAGCGGTACTGCGTTATTTGCTCTCGTCGCAGCAGATATGCCTTCCATTTCTGCTGTGCTTTTGTGGCTGTTTTTTTTAAGAGGCTATCGATTGCGTTCATTGCTACGACTGAAGAAAAGCCGGCCAATAACGGCTACACGGCTGTAGTGACGCAATTCCAGCGGTCGAAGAAAGCCAAGATATAAAAAGAGAGAAAAATATTTTGAGCAGCTTTCTGAGTTACTTAATGGACATATAGCAGTAATTTTTGGCTGAGGTACTTTGCGACCCTCTTGTTTAAGTACTTAATGTGTGGGTTGGCTACGGCCTGCAAAGATTTAGGATTTCGAAAAAAATTTAAGGTCTTGCAGGGCCCCTTAAAGAAGTACCAGGCAGAAGTACCGAAGCGCCTTACCTTTTGAAGCTAGAATGGCTTGCTTGAGAATGAAGACCTTTAAAAGATAGTCAACCAACAAGCGTCACACATGCTTTGTCTATAGAAAGGAAACGATTCGGCAGATTTTGTTAAAGTGGAGTGGTATCCATTCGAATCTACGTGAGAGAAATGTCCACTTCCTCCAAGTCCGAATGTTTTAAGTGCGATAACAAAGAAAGCGAAATTCCAAGTCGTTGAGGGGAGTAACCCTGATCGGGAAAAACAAGACAAAGTAGGGGGTATAACGTAGAACTGCTACCGCCTGTTACGAACAAAACCTAACGAATTTCAGTTTGCCGTTACGTCTGCGATACGATTAAAAAGATGTTGTGCAGATGGCTTCAACGAAAAAACAAAATGTTCTGCCGTGTTTGAAGAGCCGGCAGTATACATTGGGTTGGTTGAGTTGCACATGTCAGTGAAAGTATGGTTGTTAGAAAGCACAACCTGCACAGGTTCCCTAAAACCCGCCAAGAAGCCCCTGGTGGTTGGCTAGTTCGTTCATTATCCTCGAAAAGCAGTGACTGCGCCGAGACTGTGTAGCATGGTGAGTGCGGCGCAGCAATAACTGTGCGACACCGTGCCGCTCGAACTGCGCAGGCGCGGGCCTGGGTGCTCATGTCGGGCTTCACGCTCGCGTTCGGCGCCATGTTCAGCAAAACGTGGCGCGTCCATGCCATCTTCACGAACATAAAGCTCAACAAAAAGGTGAGCGCCGCATGTTCTTTTTCTCTGCTTCGATTCGCTTGACTGGTACGCATTTCTAAATGCAATACCAGGAATGTAACATCCTGGTGACCCCCCCCCCCCCATGCGCTAGGAGGCATTGGATTGGATATGATTGGATATGAATTGGATATGAATTGGATTGGATTGGATTAAATGCAATTGTACCGGATTGGATAGGATTAAATTGAATTGTGTTGGATTGAGTTGAATTAAATTTAATTGTATCGTATTGGATAGGATTACATTGAATGGTATCGGATTGGATTGGATTGGAATTGTATATACTGTACAAACGCCTTGTCACTCATTTACATGCGCGAGTGGGCAATGCCATGGGTGATGTACGGTAAGAACGATCCCCAGTGCTTCGCCCACTCGTCATGACTCACTTCGTGGAGATGCGTGAATTTTTTACCATGACTAAAGCTCGGTTTGAATGCCTAACCTCACGATGACAGTTTTTGATCTTGTGCTATACAACGGTAAGAAACTCACAGTAGGGGAATTCCTTGGCCGTGAGACGTGCTTCGCCGTTTTCGAGCGCCCTATTAGTCTTTGTTTGTAACCCGTGTTCCTTAAAAGCAGTAACCGTGACTAAAGCTCTGTCTCAAACACGAACTTCTCCATGACAGTTTTTCGATCTTCTGCTCTACAACGGTAAGAAATTCACAGTATGTGAACTCATTGGCCGTGAGACGCGTTTCGCGGCCTCTGAGGACCGTATTACTTTGTTTGTAACCCGTCTTCCCTGAAAGCATAGAGCTTTGCTGTTTAAAATCTTCTCAACAGCTGCGATTAAAAAAAAAGGAAGATTGATATCTGCTCATCTTTTTAAAAAAACTGCTAGGCTTTGCCGTTCTCGAGTCTACCTTTCGACACACTGTCTGCACGTGTTATCAGCGCATTCTGAAAGCGATTTATCTTACCGATCCGCAGGTGATCAAGGGACTACAAGCTGTTTATGGTGGTAGGGGTGTTCCTCATGCTCGACGTCATAATCCTGACGACGTGGCAGATTGTGGGACCCCTTCTACCGAGAGGCGCGCCGAGGACAACCTGTGGTGAGTGGCCGAGTGTGTTACCAGCGTGCCTTGCGTCGGCACGCGTCCCTCTGCTGAGTTCCTGCCTCGTTACGTACCTGTACATTTCGTATACGAAACGTTTCCTGGAGAGAGCACGAAAAACCTTATGCCGTAAAATGTTGATTGATTCAAACACCACGGCGAAAAACAGAAGCATTAAAAAGAAACTAAAGTCGCAATAACTAGCTCTAAATCCAGTGACTTATTCACTACAGAGAAGGCTAGGGGCAAAGAAATGATGAAATGAACTCTAAAAAAGAGGTAAAATCTATAATGGTTATTTATTTATTTATTTATTTATTTATTTATTTATTTATTTATTTATTTATTTATTCGTTTGTTTTTTTGTTTGTTTGTTTGTTTGTTTGTTTGTTTGTTTGTTTGTTTGTTTGTTTGTTTGCCCGAGGGCATTACAGCAGGGGAGGAGTCGTAATTTTACAAGGTATAAAAAATTTGGGCCCAAGCAGCATGAGATTAGGACACTGTGCCACGGAAAACTTTGAACAAAAACATGACAAAGTAACAAGAAAAAAAAAAAAGAATCAAACAAAAATTTAAAGGCAGGCCCATCCCGCGCATGGCTCAAAAATGAAGATCATACGCGCGTGGTCTGGAGCTGTCTTCGTAAGCTGTAACCCGTTTCGGCGCACCGTCTCTACTACTACAGTCGCTAAAGGGAGCCGGGTTGCAGGTATGAAGCAATAACAAGATTAAACATAATGTGCCTTGGCTCGTCATTTTTCTTGGGTGCCCTTTCTTTTACCATTTCAAGACAATTTTACGCTCAGCTCTGCCACTGCTGTTAGTATATAGCAACCTTTGACAGCGGCAGCGAGCGGAGGGCGCGCACTTAACTCTAGTGGACCGACAGAAATGTCAGGCTTTCTTTCGGGCGACAATATGACAGACGGAAATCGTAGCCCCAGCTAAGCCCAGGTTACGCGCGTCGAGATGTTTCCATTATCTGTCCGTAACGCGAGTTAGAAACGGTCATGCTGCAAAAAAAAAAAAAAAAAAAGCGACAAAGCGACCTCTCGCAGCCAGATACCGCGTTTCACTGAGAAATGGGCTGGGGGTGAAAGACCGGGGACACCGGCAACTTTTCAATTAGACAGCGTCGGCCGCTTGCGCTTGCAACCGGACGGCACGCCGGCGGCCGTTTTGGTTCTTTCTCCGCAAGCGAGCCGAGCCGAGCCGACCCAAGTCAAGCCGAGCCTAGCAGAGTCGAGCCAGCTCAGCCCTCAATCATGCACGCGCCACTTGTTCGCGCCGCGATTGCGCTGCGTGTTTTCTCCTGCGTGTGGGTGTCTCTGCAGCGTGTCTTGTTAATTCCGTGCAGTAGAATCAAATCTGCAGGCTTTCGAGAAAAACGCAGCTAATTAATGCGCGTAAGAGTGTAACCGGCTGCGCAGCCGTGCCAGTTGGTACAGCAAAAGGAAACAGCGAAAAAGGTACAAGCTCTGGAACGCCACAAAAAAAAAAAAAAAAAAAAAGATGGAAATGATAAGAAAGCGCCGCTTTGGCTGTCCTGTCTTTAAACCTTCGCTGTTTATTTTTGTGTCTGTGTGTGTCAAAGAACGAAGTTCCTCCTGAGTGCGTAAAAACTCGCATTTCGCGATTATTCGCGTCGCGTTGGCTTTTTAAATTGTCAGGAACTTTATCGGGGTAGTAAGTTATGCTCGTCGCCGCAGTCTAACTACACTGGGACCCTGAGCGCGCTTCAGAAGCAGCGGTTGTGAAATAGAACTGTTTTCGAAGATGAGGAATGAAACTGAAAGAACAACACCGGTGGCAACGAACTCCAAAGCAGTTAACTCGTTCCCAGGAGAAAAATGTCAGTATAACAAGAAATTGCACAGACATTTGTATGCGCTATAAACGCTTACTGAAAACCTTTAGTTGATTTAAAAGCGAGATTGGGAGGGGTGCTGACATTTCGCAGGATTTGTGCTATTTAGTGAATGGTATTAGTAGCCCAGTAAGAAAATACCGTTCCTACGTTTTATGTCTTCACTGCGAAGGCAATAGTTACATTGACGAAAACTTTTAAATATGACGACGGCACCGTAGCGATGGTACCGGAATGTTTCATAAAGTGAGAGCGTGCCGCCATTCCTGTAGCGCTTAGGTTTTGAATAGGTTTTCGAACAAAGGTTTTTTTAGTAATGTCAAGGTAAACGTATGCACTTTTCCCTGGTATACGTGAAGGTTCCGCGTACTGAGCGTTCTATTTATCTGGCCCCTGCCTGGGGACGGGGAACATTACACATTGGATTGGATTGGATTAAATTTGGAGCACAAAATCTTTTACGTAATTTCGTGTGCTACCACTGCCCAGTGTAAATTAAAGAGACGGAAGTTGCTCGAGAAAGTCGTGAAGCTGAATGTCGTTGCCTTCTTCAAACCCAGTCTTCCCTGCCTAGCAAGCAAGCACCAAGGCAAAGCGAGCTGTCGGTTTCTTTGCTGGGAATCGAACGGGTGGGAGGTGGAAGAGGGATACATTTTTATTCAATTCAAAATATCGCGCGCTGGTGGGAGTACTTAGTCCGAACTTCCATGCATCTCGCTACCTTCGTCACCTGATACATCAGCCGTACCTGGTCCAGTGGCCACAGCTTGTAAAAACGCCACTTATTATCATCATCATAATCATAATCATCAGCCTATCTGCACCTACGGCAGGGCAAAGGCCTCTCAGATATACCTCCAATTATCCCGGTCCTGTGCTAACTGCGACCAAGTCACTCCGCAAACTTCTTGATCTCAATCTGCCCATCTAACTTCGTGCTGCCCCCGGCAATGCTTGCCTTCTCTGGGGATCCACTCTGTTACCCTTAATGACCAACGGTTGTCTTGCCTTCGCATTACACGCCCTGCCCACGCCCATTTCTTCTTCTTAATTTCTACTAATAATTACTTAAGGTTCTTCCCTGAGTAACTCCGCTCTCTTCTTGTCCCTCAACGTTACACCTACCATCTCCCGTTCCACTGCTTGCTGAGTCATCCTCAATTTAAGTTGAGTTTTAGTGAGCCTCCAATGACCCGCCGCGGTGGCTCAGTGGCTAAGGTGTTGCGCTGCTGAGCACGAGGTCGCGGGTTCGATTCCCGGCCGCGGCGGCCGCTTTTCTGATGGAGGCGAAAAGCAAAAACGCCCGTGTGTTCGACATTTCGGCGCACGATAAGATCCCCAAGGTGGTCAAAATTAATCCGGAGCCCTCCACTACGGCGCGCCTCATCGCCTGCGTTGCGTCGGCGCGTTAAACCCCACAATCAATCAATCAATTAGTGAGCCTCCAAAGTTTCTGCCCCGTATAATTTCCACTATATCGGGGCAGTTAACGTGGAATCGTGTTGATTGCTGTGTTGACACGACAGCCCCACATCATGGGGTGAAGTGGGGTGTGCTCTCCACAATGCGGGAACGTGGAATTGTATGGGCGGGAAAATTGGCATGTAAGAGGGTAGGCAGTGGAAAAGGTTTGGTTCGAAGCTGTCTGAACATTGTCTCCTGCTCTTTTGTGAGAGAGCTATGGCCTGATGAGTACAACTTACGAGAGAGAGAGAGAGAGAGAGAGAGAGAGAGAGAGAGAGAGAGAGAGAGAGAGAGAGAGAAGAGATGACGGAGAGAGAGAGTAGAGATGAGAGAGAGGGGGGAGAGAGAGAGAGAGAGAGAGGAGGAGAGAGAGAGAGAGAGAGAGAGAGAGAGAGAGACGAGAGAGAGAGAGAGAGAGAGAGAGAGAGAGAGAGAGAGACTTTTATTGTTGGCCGGTAAGGCGTTGGCAGTAGGAGAGGTGGGAGTCCCCGCCCATTCCCCCTCAGCCATCAGCCAGAAATCCTTGTTCCCTGGCGGCGGCTTCGGCCATCCGGAATACTTGTAGCTGGGTGTCAGCTTCCGAGCTGAGCAAGGCTGCCTCCCACTCCTGGGGTGTGCTTATGATGAGTGTTCTGTGATCGGTTCTATGTATTTCGGAGCAGGACTAGATGATGTGTCCTAAATCCGCTCTCTTCTTGTATGGCAGGGTAGTAACAGCTATGTAAGACTGGGTTTGCGTACGTCCCAGTTTGAATCCATCTCCAAGCTGTGGCCTGCTGCTTACTAGGAGTTTTATGCGCTTCCGGGTCATCAAGTCTGCCGTTTCTGTAATGATGAAGTATTTCTCAATAACTTAGAGGAGAGGCTGCAGTGTTGGGTGGTGGCCTAGTACGTAACTAATGGTTGGTCGGCCTCCTGCTCATCGTCCCGTCGAGACTGGCCGGTTAGTTCTCGAAAGCTCGCGTGGGCGATGACGTTTTTAGGGAAACTGAAGGCAGTGCATCAACAAATGAGCGAGAAACACCCCTTGGTTGCAGCGGCGAAGAAATTCCTTCCGCATCCCCCCCGGGCGTAGGCACGCAACTAGGAATTGCGCCGTTTGGCGTCCAAGAAAAGCTCGCTCTGAGAAGAGATGCATGGCGTGTCAGCCGGATGCTCTGCGATGTGAGAAACTTTGGGTGGCAAAATGAATTACCGCTTGGAAGCGAAACGGCCGAGGATAACTTGGGGCGAGTTGGTGGAAACGCGAAAATCCCCGTCGTATGTCTTTTCCCCTTCCTCCTGCATTAACTTGACAATGTCCTTTCCTCGCCTGGGCCGTTTCTAAGGCGCACTCCAGTTTTGGTCTGTGTAGTATTTTCCAAGGATGGAAGGTTTTCGGCATTACGTGTACAATTGAATTGCCGTTCTGTTGTAGCGATGTCCTTCAACTGTTAATTTACGTTAGCAATTTCCTTTTCCCTTTTGTTGTTTGTCATTGCAGTAAGACCTCGTTAATTCGATCTCGGTTAATTCGAACTTCCGGTTAATTCGAACTTACGCTGTGTTTCTGTCACAGCCCTGTATATTTCAATGGGGAAAAACTTCCAATAATTCGAACGCGTCGGTATCCAGAACGGTTAATTCGAACTATGTTCACCTGGTTTCCATCGCTCCTCGCAGAAAAAGTCGGCCCAGAGTGACTGCAACGCGTTGCAAATCCAAAACAAAACCGAATTTACTAGAGATGCAAAACAACGAAACAGAAAAATTACTCCGACCTCCCCTCGCGGGAACCACTGTGTAGATGCGACGCATAGGGGGTTCCGTTGTTGTTTCCGTTAGGTTGAGTGTCCCATCGCGTGAAACGTGCCGTGAACCCCCTGCCGCGGCTATGACGCAACGTGGCGCGGCTATGACGCAACACAATCCAACACAATCCATTTTAATCCAATCCAATCCATATCCAATCCAATCCATATCCAATCCAATCCAAGCCAAACCAAGCCAATACAATCGAATCCAATCCAATGACCCTCGCGAGAGAGTGTTCGCTATCGGAGAGGAGAGGGGGTGAGCGGCGGAGAGCGCTGCTCGCGCGGCGAAGAGAATGGGGGAGGGGTGTGGACGGACAACAACAACACCGTATGGAGGGACAAGGCGAGTGAATGAGATGCAGTCGCATCTAAAACACAAGCGTGGCACGAGCTCTACGCTCCATCAACAGCTTATTTCGCTTCTACAAAGGGCGTCGCGCCACTGGCGCCAGTGCTCCGGCGCATGCCATTATTGTTTACGAAACATTACTTACACAATCACCCGCCACAAACGTGTAGTAGCGCCTAATTCGCAATAACGAGTCCACAGGTGGCTTCTGTTGAGTTCTGCCCGCGCAGTGCGGCACAATTTAGATTCATTCTAGCGCCCTATAGCTAATTCGAACTCCGCTTAATTCGAACAATTTTATGGCTCCCGTTCGAGTTCGAAATAACGAGCTTTTACTGTAATCCTTTACGAGTCCCAGTTGAAGACATCCGGGTGATTTGGAACTACGTCATTGCTTCATCATTTTCGTCTACGAGCTAACCAAGAAAATGAAGGACAGAGGAAAGTGGCGTGTCTTCTTTCCTTGTCTCTGTTACCTCGTGTAGAAAAATTTTCAAATATGAACATTTCCGCGGTTTTGCGTGCTGCCTGCTGCGTCCATGAAGATTTGTTTGTTAGTTTTGCAAGTTGCTATTAACGCTATTTCTCTAGTCTGTTGCTTTTATGGATGCTTCCTCGCGTACGCGAATTTGTCTGCTGTCTTTATGTTGCTTTGTTTACACATTTGTACCCTTATCTGTTTACTGTTTGTTCGTTCAGCAATTTATCTGTAGTGCCTCCTGAGCCTTTATTACACTCACTTGCCGGTGGTCGGCAAGTTGATAATTTCGCCATAACAGTTTTTCATCTTCTAAAATACCGCTAATGTTGTAGTTTACAAGAAATATAGCACTTGAATCGCGCGAAGAAAATTTTCATTAGCACGAAAGCTCGACTAGTCGGTTTGCTGGCTCATTGAAGCCGGCACCAACCAGAAATTAAAAAGCGGCTTTTCCAGAAGAGCCTCGTTTATAATAAAAAAAAAAGTTAGGGTCTGTTTTCTTTAATGCCCTGAGTGGTGTTTTATGTTTCAGTTTTAGGAGTATATCGTGCCATTTGTTGGAGCATCGGGTTCGGTTAAGCAATCTTAGGCGCTCCTAGCTCCCACTGAAGTATTTATTAGCAACAACACGTACCCTGTTTTCTAGATTCCGTGCGCCGATTTCATAAAAAGGTTAATCTTTCCTTTCCGGCGAGTTTCCCAAACGGCTGTTTAAAAATTACAGCTTCTTTCAAAATAAAAAATTATAAAAACCCTACTATCTTTGTCTAGCAATTAAACTCTCGCCGTTTCCTTCAATTTTAAATGAGTTCTTTATGAAGCGAATGTTCTTTTTTTTTTTCGCTTTTCCCAAGAGGTCGTTTTGAGAGTAACACGAGACATTAAATTTCCTGAAGTTTTATCTTTTCACACGCTGCCAGATTTCTTTTTTCTCAATCTCTCTCGCTCTCTGTCTGTCTCCCTTGCTCTCTTTTCATTCGGAATCGCTTGCCGTCCTGGTTTCGGATTACACGACTCGGGGAAAAACTTCTCTTCTTCATTCTTTTTGTAAGGCGAGTTCAACGCACAACGGTGATAAAAAAATTTGGAAAAAATTTTAATTCCCTGCTGTACTCGAAGTTAGGCTGTACCAATGCCATCACCCTCGAAATATCAGCGAACCGTAGCGTTGCGAGTTATCGGCTTGGTCTGTATCCCTTTCTATCTTCCCTTAAATAAACCCCCAATAATTGTACCCCCAAGTCCAGTTACACTATTCCAAGTTGCTGAGATAACGACGCAGATAGCTACACATGCTATCCATGGTAGCGACGGTAAGTAACAGCGCCTACAGAAATCACTAATGCCCGCAAGGTCACCTGGGCACGGCAACAAATTCAGCTCACCGACAGTGAGTAGACAAGCTTTACAGAAATATGAGCAAACGCAGATGCTTTATCTAATGACGGAATGTACAATGCATACACACTATATGTCCCATGTACAAAGCCTGTGACGTTCACGAACGGTGGTTCGTCACGTGGTCGCATGCGAGGTTGGCTTAGAAACAGACTACGACCGCACACAGATCCAAGACAAGACAAGATCTCTTAGTCGTCTTGACTCTGGCTGCGTTCCAATTCGCGGACAGCTTGGTAAACAGCTTAGGAAGCAGCCTAATTAGACGTCTAAAGGAATTAGAATGGAACGGCGCAGCGGTCACGAACGCAACACCGACGCAAACGACAACCTCGTAGCAGACATGTTGAGGAACGCAAGCCGCAGGTTTCGTAAATAACATTGCCGTTATAATTAGCATTACGTGATTAAAAATTCAACAAAATTATCTTTACCACTTGTAAATTGTACCCAATAAAGGACGTTAGTTTTTAACAACATGACTACGCAAAAAGGTGGCGCTGGCGTCGCTTGATAGTTTGGACAGGAACGTAGCCTGCATCGTTGCTGGCTTCGATGCTGTCTCCTCGAAGCAGTCTTCGTTGACGGCTTAGTTCGAAATGCAACGGCCTTAACATGGCGGACTGTCTGCGAAGACGGCAACAAAGCCGTCTAAAGGGTTAACTGGAACGCACCCTCTATGTTTGTCCCAAGTTTGGCTGCCGTTAGCAACAACAACGCACCAACCACTCCAATTTCAATCCGTTGAACGTCCGAGCGTGTCGTTGTTCGCGCCTAGCCGTGAGCGGTTCCCTTACGTGCAGGGCATACCGGCCTGCTGTCTACTTATCAGGTGTTGCTTCTTCTCGCCAATATCTTCCAAGCCCAACAAAATTAGACAGACGAGCCCCACTAGACGCAGTAACATTAGTCGGAGTGGAGTCGGCTCCTCGTTTACTTTACCAGGCTGTTCCGGCATTCAGTAAGCAGAAACAGCCCGGCATTTTTTTTCGTCTTCCTGGTGGTTTGCCCTGTGTTTGCGAAGCTACGGTCTATCACTGAGACTGTCGTGTTAATGCAATTATCGCTCTGCCTCGAATAAACACTACCCGAACCCTCTTCTCAGAAACAAACTAGCGCGGCAAGGCGCTTGCACTTAAGTGTTCGGCGGAGTTTTGTTTGGGTAGGGGGTATTCTGAGGCTAGTTTTTCGGGCGTCTCGTGCGTGTACAGGGCTTTTGTCTGTTTTATGTTATTCTGCTCTTTTCTACTAATGGGAGGAAGGGTGGTACGCACAACCTTGGATACCACAAACGGTATACCTAACCAAAGTAGGAGAAATATATCTCATTCTACCCATCGAGCCGATTGAACTATCGATTACGGTACAGATATCTGCACGCCACCTTCTTCAACGCGGTTTCTGTCCTAGAATTTCAATTTGAATACTATCTCGTCAGAACCGTTTTGAAGTATTAGGATTGGGGTTTTCTCCGTAATACCATAACTACCATAATACCACAACTAATGCAAATTTACAAAAATCCTTGTTGGAGTTCACCCGTTTTGCGAAAACGTTTCGCTGGGTCACACTTTTTGTTTCGGGTTTTATGGCCTGTTCAACCTCAGGGTTTACGAACGTTCTGAAAGCAGTCTGCAATTCGAAAGCTCTTCGCGCCAAAGCGACTGGGCCACCCCATTCCCAAATGCTTTAACCATGTTCAGGCACTCTGAGAAGTAAACTTCTGTGTGCGCCTCGGCACCTGCAACCAGCTGCTTTTGTTTTCCCCGTCCTTTTTCCAACAATGCTGTTGTAAATTTTGCTTTCTTTTTTCCTTCCTTCTTCCTTTTTTATTTAACGCCTTTCTCGCTGCAGATTGTTCCCAGAATTCAGTGCGCCGAGCGGCCGGAGGATTTATTTGCTGTACGTGAAGACAAGGGGGAGGTGGCGTCAGCTCAGATCCACGCAGGAACTGCAAAAAATGCGCACACAAAAGCTGGCGGGAAAAGAAAAGGCGAAAATGAAAAGCAGCGGAGATAAAACGTAGCCTTGGCGTGGAGGAATACCACCCCGGCGTTTTCCTCCTATTGACCTTTTGTTTCTGCTCTTTCGCGGGCGAATCAGGCGGGAGCTGGCGCGTCGTGTTCGCGGGGCCAGGCTCGCTGTCGGCGTCTCCCCAGGGCTCGGAATGAATGAGCCGAGCCGTGTTTGCATGCTACGAGCGATCGATCCGAGCCGTGGGCCACCTGGGTCAACGCGGAAGCCGTTGAGCAAATGCGGTAGAGTGAGCAGCAGCCGAGCCGAGGGAACCCGATGCCCAAAGGGTTGCCGCTGCCAGCCTGTCAACGCTGCTGCATTGTAGCGGAACCCTGCAGCACCGCGCGTCCTTTCAGCGCGCACCCACTTACCCAAGCAGCCGTGAACGGAGCCGGCCATGGAAGAACCGGTAGTGGCAGCGAAAATGACTGAGTCGTATAAAGTTGTGGAATAAAAGTCGTCTGTTTTTGTTTGTACGTCTTAAAAGAGTCTTTGGTGTATATATACTCTTGATTACCGGAGAGGAGTGGAAGTAAAGGCTCACCGTGCGTGCAGTGCCCTGATAGACGATTCGTGATCTGGTGACCGGTGGGGTAGCTAGAGGCGAACGTGCTTGAGACACAGCGTCCGGCCCTGGCTGCTCTACCAGTAGCGGCATAGAGAAGAAAAGTTGAGATAAGCGGGGGATTATAATGAGGGACCCGGGACCTCATCGCTCCCGATGCGTAGGCCACCCCGAGTGTAATGTCACGGAGAAAGACCTTGTCTGTGCGGTGCAAGCAACTAGTAGGGTCTGTGCCGCGAGGCAATGGAAGCGCAGAAGTGCTGTTCTCTGGAGAAATTTTTGAAGACGGCAGTCTTTATTGCTCTACTTAAACGCAAAACTTTTGGTCTGTCTGTCTGTCTGTCTCTGTCTGTCTGTCTGTCTGTCTGTCTCTGTCTGTCTGTCCGTGTCGGTTCAGCTTCCCGCCCAAAAGTTAAAAAGAATTCTTGAACGAGACGTTTATATAGGCAAAGCATTTCTGAATTACTGAATCTGGTGGCAAATGTTCATACTTCTCAGTATTGTTGAAGAAAAAGGAAGCATTAGACCTAATTAAAGGAAGATATCATTAAGTAAGGGTTATTTGCGTTGTTCTTCTAATGAAAAATACGTGGCTGCTTGATATTTGAAATATATATAAAAAAGGTCTTGAAAAAAAAATGTGACCTCAAAATACAAAAACCGTTGGCGGCGCCCTCTCGTGGCAGTGTTCCAAATTCTATATACATGTAATGAACGGTTTCATTGATGGCACGGGAGAATTCAAACGTGCTAAAACTGAATTGACTTTAGCAAACCACCTCCGTGTTTTTCGCGGGAGGGGCGAAACGGGAGGAGCAAGAGCGTTAGAGGTTTGGCGGGGAAGAGAAGAGAGGCGTTTATGTGGCAGGGGCGGCGGAATACTATCGGTTTTCAACGACATTTGCAGCAAAGTGAGTGTATATATATATATATATATATATATAATATATATATATATATATATATATATACACGGTACCAACAACGATTGTTGCCAACGTTTCAGCAACAGACTTTCCTTCGTCAGGCCCTGACGAAGGCAATCTTGGTGAAGGCAAGCCTCTGTTGAAACATTGGCAACAATCGTGGTCGCTACCTTGTTCGAAGTTTTCTTTTCTTGTGTTCCCTACTATCTTCCCAGTTTTATTGCTCCATATATATATATATATATATATATATATATATATATATATATATATATATATATATATATATATTCGCTTGTGAGGCAAATAGATGACGCGGATGGTGCAACGTACGATTCTAATCGTCAAGTGTCGTCAGAATGCATCACTGTGTAAGCCTAAACAAGACACTTTATTACATGAATTCCGCCCGTGGGTTGCTTGCAGGACCGACGACGCTGGCTATTATCGTAACACGGGTCCACCATTCGCTCCTTGATCACCAACATCCTAATGACCCAACAAACCTTCCCTCGTTAGGCCAGTGGGCCACCCCCCCCCCCCCCTAATAGATGCTTTATTCATTCCCTGCTCGCTAATCTCTTTCTGCAAACATACACCGAATGACCCAGTTCTCGGCAATTATGTAACGGCACGAATCCTCGCTGCGAGTTGGTCGAGAGTGGATGAGGTTTTGGAATACACGCTCGCTGATTTACCGACGTTGTGACTGCTTGCTGGCTTGTTACCTCGGCGTCCCGTTAAAGGAGGACGTGCCCTCTACCGGCCGCTTTCTGGCACGCTCGATTAGTGCTGAGGTTTGTTTTAACGATTAATGCATCCGATTACTTTTTCGAATAAAAGTTGACTACTGTAATTTTTTTATGTGTACTGCTCTTACCGATCTATAAATTTTCAGTCACCCCTTTTGTCCTGGTGGCACTCTGTGTCAAAACGCCTTGGTTCTCTGAACAATGTCGCGCGTTCGATTTCCGACCCCGGTGGGTTAAATTGATAATTAAAGGGAAGCGGGAAAAATTCTCGTCTGAACGGTGTGCGGGTGGGTGTTTAAGAACCCCTCATGTTGTAAATTATTCGATATCCGTCCATTACAGCCCGCCTGGGGGCTGTGCGTGAATCCTGCACATTTAAATTTCCCGCCCGAACATCGAGCGCGGAACTTATTTTGCGTTCCCCTGCATCCTGTAACGCTTGATTTCAGGAACTAGTGCCTGAATTGTTCAGCATCACACTATACAAAAATGCGTCCATAGCAACCAGGCTCGCCGTTATAAATAATTGCCGTTTGGATTCGGAGTTTTACCTCTAGTTTTACTCTTTGTATAGTCTTCTTTGTATAGTCTTCTTCTTTCTATTGTAGTCTTTGTATAGTCACTATAAATGGTTTTGAGGTGATTAGCAATTAAAACTTCTTGTTACTTGTCTCTAAAGAGACGTTATCTGTGTTTCCCGCCATATTCTATGCATTATTTCGTCACTCCCATCTTCACTACGTTTGGAAACGGAAAAAAAAATTAAAGCCGTTCCACTCAATGTGAAAGCTGTCGGAAGTGCAGAGCAGGATTCGCCATCGCCATGGGCTGTACCGCCGTTATCCGCTTACTGTTACCACCCCATGTACAATTCAAATTTCCCGCCGTTATCCGCAGTGCTCGCGCGCCCCCTGCCTGAAACTGTTACGCCGGGGGAGTTCCCCATGTTCTCTTTGTGCTTTTCCCCCCCGCAATTCAAATTTCCCGCCTTCGCAGTGCTCGCGCGCCCCCTGCCTGAAACTTTTGCGCCAGGGGGAGTTCTGTTCTCTTTGTGCTTTTCCCCCCCGCACGTGTATTCCGTGCGTTGCACTGCCACATTTTGGGGAGATGGTGGTAGTGAATGCTATCGTAAAGTGTATTCAGCAGCTTAACGACGTTTAGTTTGTTTGGGGAGATCAAGGTGGTAGTGAATGCGTTGTATCAGCCTCCCAGCTTCTTGACGTAGTTTGAATGAGTCAAGGATATAAGGCGCGTTCGTAGCCTCCCAGTCTGTGTCGGCTTTGTGGCGCAGTGGGTACAGCACCATTGTACATTGCGTTCCGCCCGCATGGTCGAGGGATCGAAACCAGGCACCGGATAGTATTCTTTTTATATAGTGTAGGGGGAGGGGTGCGGACAACGACGGTGCGTACTACGACGGACGTCAACGCGGGTGACATCGTGAGTTACTGAAATGCTCTGCATTTAAAAAACTGCTTGATTCCTCGGTCATAGGAATCAGTAAAACACGAAAGTGAAATGTACAGCGAAATCTGCAGCTGAGCATGATTTGCGGGTCGGCGGCTGTCTTGTGGGTGTGCTTGGCGAGCGACGTCCTGCTGGCTGGTCACTTCGGCAAAGATGTACTGGCGTCATTTCTGTGACGGATATGATGTCAGTGAAATCTTGCGGTATCTAAGTACAATGAACACTTTAGTACTAAAGGTTGCTTCCCTGCAAGAAGACCCCGTGTGCAGGGGTGCATGCTTTACAGGCCGCTTGCTTCGTTGTACTGGCGTCACTTCCGGGACGGATATGACATCAGCGAAATCTTGGCGTGGCCGGGAATAAAACACCTGCGTGTTAAAAAAATATTGGGTCTTCTGGTGGCGCTTTGGTGGTAAAGCAGCATTCAGAATATTAAAGCGCAGGATTCAATGCCATAGAAATTAGGCCTAAACTGTGACACCCAAGCAAATGCCACAATTTTCAAGGATATTGATCAAAACTGTGGATGCGCCTAAACTGTACCAACGGAAGCTTTCTCCGATACACGCAGTCGATATTTCAAGGAGAAAGATAAGCGACAACGCGATGCATCGAAACGTCGTGCCCAGGACCATTGCTGAAACCCCGATCGCCTCGATGGTGCGCTTTGCGAGACATTAGAATTATGATCTTTTACCTTCCACAGCTGAAACCAATTCCAAATTACATTCGCAGCACATTAGCACGAACTTAGTCGCACTAACCGGAACCACCAAATCAGAGTTTCAAGAAAATTTATTGTCTTTTTTTCACAACATAGCACATGTCCACTAACGACATTCACTCAAAATAGCCAAGAGCTGAACAACGTACAGGAATTGCCGTCGTGCTTGCTTGCTTGCTTGCTTGCTTGCTTGCTTGCTTGCTTGCTTGCTTGATTGATTGATTGATTGATTGATTGATTAATTGATTGATTGATTGATTGATTGATTGATTGATTGATTGATTGATTGATTGATTGCGTTTAACGCGCCGACGCAACGCAGGCGATGAGGCGCGCCGTAGTGGAGGGCTCCGGAGTAATTTTGACCACCTGGTGATCTCCAACTTGCGCTCGCCCGTGTGGTCGCAACTAAAATTTTTATTGGTCTTCTCAGCAGTGCCATCCTCACTAAGTTGCTCTAAATGCTTCGCAAGTTTCGTCCGGAACGCTGTCTGCAAAAACAGAGCGTTGGGTCTCTTCTATTTCTGTATCCTTTTATATTTCCTTTGTGATCCGATTTCATCAAAACGGTAGAAGAATTATTTTTCTCTTTGCCACTTTTCTCGTTGGAGGCGATTTCTAAAACTGGAGTTTCGAGAGCACAATGTTGCGGCGCTTTCGCGGTCTTCCCAATAAGTTAATTACAACATTTTTGTTCGTAGACTCATAATTTTCAACAAGAAGACGGCTACGTATACCAGTTTTATTGGTCCCTTATTAATATTTAATCTTATTTTCATTAATGGGAAAACCGGCAACGGTTGAGTTTTCAGCGTACAATCCTGTCCAATAAAACACCGCCACTACCAGGCCGTTTTCCGAGGGAACAATGCTCCGAGGAGTGAAAAAAAATATGATTTAAATCGCTAAGTAGACCGCAAGCGCACCGCCATTACCATATTCTGGAATTCCTTTTTTGAACTTCCCGCGGATCTGATGGATTGCCTCGGAAAACTTTTGCAGCGGAAGTAAGGTGAAAAGGTTCATGGGAAGGAAACAAAACAAGTGTGGTACCAGCCTAGAACACAAGCGTACGACGAACAACACTCCCACGCACGTACGTGCTGATTGATCGGGTCTCGGCTCGACCATTGAACATGCCACCAGGGGGCGCGCGGCAATTTCGAAAGCCGCGCGAAAGCCGCGGTTTTGAATTTCCGTCGACCGATCGGTAACGTCACGTGGCATTAATTGAAAGCCGCCGCAGGACATGTATAGGCCTCGAGACGCGAACAAGCCGCTCGCGAAGCACTGTTGTCGAGGTTGTCGAACAATTTGCCTGCAGTTTGCCATGAAGAAAACTCCGGCGAGAGGGGCTATTGGAAAACACCCTGGAGACGACGATGCCTGCGCGCACTCCATTTTTGAGGGGTTATGAAGACCAAATACAACCTTGTTTCATTTGAAAGAATTAGCCCAGCGTAACTACAGTCGAACCTCCTTATACCGAAGTAGTGTCCGGACAGCAGCTTAGTTCGTTATATCCGATATTCGTTATAACAGTAGAGATAAACATCGGCTGTAACAAATCGACAATCTGGCTCGCGCCGAAATCCTTGATACAAACATGGAATTTTCAGGCTTCCAACCCACTATAAACGAGGTAACCCTTACCTTTCTCCTTGTTGCATTCCAAGCTGATTGAGCCGGAACATGAGTACGTGAAATTACAACAGAACAAGGTTCACTTGAGAAAACAGGCCTGAGTCTTTATTTAGTTGATGAAGGATGTGATCTTCATCTGGTGGCTATTCACTGAGTGGTACCGGGGTTCTTGCACCCGGCCGCGGTTCCCAAGAAAGGACACTGAGCCCCCTCGATCACACCTTTACTTGGAGTCCCGCTACGCCAAGGTACACCGCTCAGCCGATCCGGCTGCACACACGTCGCCCAGCCGAGTCCGCCATGTCCTATCCTCGCTCCTCTCGCGCCACCTCCTCATCCTCCGCCGGCACATGTCCATCCCGTGGGATTGTCCACCCCCACTATTGCCGGATTACCACACTCTCCCCCCCTCCGAAGAAAAGGCCGACGCTGGCTGCCCTCGGCTGCAGTCGTCGGCACTCTCGAGGGACTCCCACGGCTCAGCCCGGATGGCAGTAGACCGGTGCCACAGGTGGCCTCCTAAGACCCGGGGGTCCTTGCAGAAGGTCCAAACGTGGCAAGGTCCTGTCCGCGGGCCTTGCTCCGCGGGTCGCGTCGGCACTCTCGAGGGACTCCCACGGCTCAGCCCGGATGGCAGTAGACCGGTGCCACAGGTGGCCTCCTAAGACCCGGGGGTCCTTACAGAAGGTCCAAACGTGGCAAGGTCCTGTCCGCGGGCCTTGCTCCGCGGGGGTGGTGTCCGGCGCAGTCGTCAGCAGCTGTCCGCCTCGAGCTCCTTCTTCATCTTGCGAACTCCTCCTTGGTCATCTTGGCGAGCCATCCTCCTTGCCGAGCTTCTGGAGCCATCTCCCGCGCGAGCTTCTGGAGCCGGCCGCGGAGGGGCCGGGGGAATGATCTCCCGCGAGGCGGAAGTCCGGCCGCGGAGGGGCCGGGGGAATCCTCGCTCTCCTCCAGGGCGTCATGGAGCCAGATGAACTCCTCCTCCAGGGCGTCATGCCGAAGCACAGAGAACTCCGGCTTCTGGAACTCCTCGTGCTGCCGAAGCGTCGTCTTGGTGTGGACAGTGAACTTCTGGAAGTCCGAGATGTCCGTCGTCTTGGTGTGGACCACCAGAGACTGAATCGTGTCTGACCGCATTGTCCCTCTCGCTGAGGGCATCCGAGATGTCCACCACCAGAGACTGGTCCGCCATCGCTGCCGTCCTGATCGTGTCTGACCATCCTCACTGGGCGCTGGCCGGCAGCTGTCGGTCACGTCCGTGTCATCGCTGCCGTCCTGTCATCATCACTGCGCCCACTGGCCGGCACAGCGACGACGCAGTGTCCTGTGCCACTGCATTCGGGCGGGACGACCCAAAGCAGCGACCGCTGCCCTTCCCAGCCGGCCTCGCTGCTTCCTCCGTTCGAACCACGGCCGGCCCCACGTCACCATCCTGTGCGCCAAATGTGGTACCGGGGTTCTGGGCGGGAAGAAGACCACAATTCCCTTCCCAGGAACCACGGCCGGCCCCACGTGGGCGCCAAATCGATCACACCTTTACTTGGAGTCCCGCTTGCACCCGGCCGCGGTACACCGAAAGGACACTGAGGCTGCACACACGTCGCCCAGTCCCGCTACGCCAAGGTGTCCTATCCGATCGCTCCTCTCGCGCCACCTCCTCATCCTCCGCACACACGTCGCCCAGCCGAGTCCATCCCGTCCTATCCTCGCTCCTCTCGCGCCACCTCCTCATCCTCCGCCACTATTGGCATTACCACAACTGTCCATCCCGTGGGAGTCCACCGCCACTTTTCCGGATTACCACAACTGCCTGAGCGAAGTTTTCCTCAAAACAAAAGGTTCTTCATACTTCTGCAGTTTCGGATGCCGAAGGGTTTTTCCAAGCAGCTTCTTAGCCTCCTTGTCAAATACTTCTTCGTTATATCCGATATCGTGCGTGGCTCACGGTTTAAGTTTCGTCATAAAAGATTAAGTGCCACTGAAATGAAGCGTGACCAACCAAAGATCGTATTTTGTTCGCTATAGCCGACAATTCGCTATATCAGTGTTCGTTATAACGAGGTTCAACTGTACTCAGCTGCATTCCAGAGAGGGAAGAAGTTTTCTTGCCCGAAAAATGCGGGAAATACGGAAAAACTTTCAAATCTTGTGCTACAGTAACTGGTACGGGAAGCAGTGGCGTATACCTTGCAAGCACTCAAAAGATAATTATCACTCTAGTAGCAACAGGTTATGATTAAAGTGATACGATTAAATGGAACTAGAGGCCACACTTCAATCGCCCAGTCTTGTTTCTCGGCGGGTGGCTTAGGTTGGTGGCTCTCAATTGCACAAACATGATTTTGTGACGTCACATAAAAACGCCACATAACGTCACATAAGTGACGTAAGCTGTGACGTCACATAAACGTTACACATTCTGTGACGTCACATAAACCTCACGCATTCAGTGTTTGTTTTCAGTTTGCGATTAAGTTTGTATGTTTGTTATCTGGACAAAGTAGTCTCTTTCGTGGCACCTTTTAAACGTTGTTTCCTGAAATTCCTCTTCCTGGTTGTTGAACATTTCAAAGGGAACCGTTGCTTTTTTCGGCGTGTGTCCATATATTGATTGTGGGTGTTTTACGTCCCTGGGCTATGAGGAGCGCGCTAGTGGAGGACTCCGGATTAATTTTGACCACCTGGGGATTTTTAACGTGCTCCGAAATCTCCACTCACGGGCGTTCTCGCTTTTCGCGTCCACCAGAAAGCAGTCACCACAGCAGGGATCCAACCCGCGACCTTTTTCTGCGTGTGTCAGTTTCTCAAAGGAGAAAATCTGAGTGGTAATCTAACAGGCCTGGTGATATAACCAGTTTTTCAAAGAAAATTCAGGCTGGCTCGGGCATTCCATTTAGCCGGTACTTTTTAAATAGTGTGTTAGCCCTAAATGACGAAAAGGCAATAACACTACGCACGAAACATCAGTATCGCGCAACTGGTGCGAACAAAATATGTAAACGCTGCTGTAAGGTTCCCAAATTAGTTTTTTTTTTCCTGGTTTTGTTCGTGGTGTGGCTTATGATTGTTTGTGTAGCTCGTAGGGCAATTGTGAGGACGTTCCGTGTACATTGACACTGTTCCGTTTGTGAACTTCCTTAAAGGGGCCCTAAATAGGCTGCCAAATGTTACGATTTTGCGTGCGCAGTCACTGGAGTACTATCCAAGGAATGTCATGCCGCAAAAATTGTTTAAATGCGGTGAGTATTAGCCGAGTTATCGCTCATTAAAAGGGGCCACCCATAAGGCCTGGGGCTCTCCTCCTCTAGTAGCTCCTCCGAAGCACTGTGGAAGCCGCGACGTCATCGACCCGGCGCAAGACCACCGAGAGAAACAGGGCAATCCATCACCCTCCTTGATGTACGTGCAGTCATTGGCTGCGCCAAGCCCTGCGCGCGCTTTTTTTTTTTTTAGCACTCGACGCGCATGCTCCGCCCACCAGATTCCGGTTGCACGGTGAGCGCTGTCGCTGTGGTTTGCGTTCGCGGCGCCGCACTGGGCAGTGTCTCGTGCGTCATAGAGGCGCGTCAGAGCCGGAAAGAACTGCGTCAGAGCGCGCAAGTGTGGCGGCAAGGTATGGTTGGTGAGCCAGGAGAGAAAGTGAAATCTTTTTCTCGTGTTTGTGCGGGCCCTGCTTTACGCAGAGGTGTAATATTTGGTACACGTTGTCGTGAAGGGGTACTCTAGCGATTGCGCGATTGAAATGGCGACCTTCGGAAGCCTATTTAGGGATAACCAGATAAGTTTGAGCCAATCTATTTTTTTTTTTTTTGCTTTTATTAAGTTACAGAAACAGCTAGCAGGTTTTTTTTTAGCCTGCATTGGCTACAGTGAGTGCAGCCTCGGTGTGACGGGGACAAATTCTTAGGACACTGCAGTTTCTGCACTGGTGTAGCTACTGCAGGTAAAAAACTGCTCTGGTGACGTGAATAGAAGACGGGGGGTGCAGTATCTTTGCTTTCTCGAGAAGTGGTACCCCGGTTCCCTTCGTCATTACGGACAGGGGTTTGTCGTGCAGCGAGAAGGAGAGGGAAATTCCTCCCCACACTAGCGCAAAAGGGACTTGCGTCGTTCACGTTATGCACTCTCTTCTCCCGTCGGAACTATGGGTCGACTCTGAGATTCGAACGCATGGCGTTGTATGCCGCAGCTGTTAATATGCTGCAGTACAGAAATAGTGGAGAGGCACTCGGAAACAATTTGTTCGAACCTACACCCAGGAGTCTATGTTACACCTTAAATATCCTTACACACTATCACCCATTGAGAGCATACTAATATACATTAGAAAGAAATCCATTGGGGAGCCGCGCTTCGGCGACCGTCGTACCGGGCAGGCACGTTCCACTTGTTCGTAAGGAGTTGCCTCTGGCTGCAATTTCGCAGAAGATACAAGCAGGAGGATTAGAAACTACAGAAACAAAAACACAATCATGAAGGCACTCTAAAGCGCACTGGATTGACTTAAATTGTCATTCCTTTGTACAATATTGTGGTTATTACGCTAAAGTTGCACTGACCCCTCCTTCACTCTTGTTTTCTATGTATACCGTCATCGTAATATTTGTGTTTCATCTTAAAAACAACAGCGCACACTTCGACAGGGACGGGAACACGAGAAGACACAAGAGCTGAGACCGGCAACTGGTTATTTTATTGAAAATATCGAGAGTATAAATACATAAGCGGGCCAATCTACATGCCTTGCATGCGTCATAATTTTGGCGCACTCGGTCGCAAATACAGAAAACAAATGCAACAATCTTTGAAACCTAAAAAGTGTGGTAGAGGCTCACCCGAGGCGCAATCCGTGATGCGGTCATCTTATGCTTTCTTTTCTTTCCCATCTTTTGAAGTTTCAGATTGCTACATTTGCTTTCTGTAAGTGCCTTAAGGTCGAGTGTGCCCGAGAATCTTTACGCACGTATAGGTTGTGTCAACTGGGCCGCATAGGCCTTTATACTCCGGGTATGTTTAATAAAGAAAACAGTTGCGAGTCAGTGCTTGTCGGCTCTTCTCGTCTTCGCGTGCCTGTCGAATTGTGCGCCGTTGTTTTTAAGATGAACCATACCCAACTTGCCCGAATCTCCACCCTTTTCATTTTATTTCATTTTATTTTTATTTCACTCAGAACCCCACTGCGGGGTATCACATAACATTTTACAGTGGTTGTGAGCCTTTTACATCGCTGCGTCACTTTCTATAAGTTATCGCACAGCATTTAAACCCCGCGCAAGGTACTCCGGGTTGCCCACACACATTCATTCGGTAATTTTTTTTTTTGATTTCTTCCTTTCTTTCTTTATTTCTTTCTTTCTTTATTTATTTATTTATTTATTTATTTATTTGTTTCTTTCTTTCTTTTTCTTTCTTTCTTTCTTTCTTTCTTTCTTTCTTTCTTTCTTTCTTTCTTTGGTTCGTTCGTTCATTTGTTCATTTATTCATTCCCTTGTTTTCTCGCAGGCGTCGCAGGGGAACGAGGACGTGTCCGTGATCCCCGAGATGGAGTTCTGCCAGAGCCACAAGATGACCATCTTCCTTGGCTCAATTTACGCCTACAAAGGACTGCTCATGGTGCGTCCTCCAACTTTCCTTGTTTGCGTTCTGTTTCCGTTTTTGTGCAGCTCTACGAAAAGCGTCGAACAAGGATCAAACGCATTTCGCTACCTACAGAATAGCTTTATTTGCAGTAGCCGACCGTTTTTTCGGACTCCGAAAATTCGGACTTTCTGGATACTTCGGACTTTCCCGACGGAACCGCCAGTCGTCCCATAGGAGTGATGTATATGAATAACGGATATTTCGGACAAAATAAGGCCAAAAGTTCGACTTTACGGACAAAAGTTTCCGCGACAGAGCCACGGTGCGACTCCAGGGCGACGCCATTTTGAATCTTAAGATACCTGCCCAACTTCGGATTGGGTGGAGATTAGCTTCACTCTCTGCGGGGTAACAAACTTTGATCTTGTTGCTGCAGTGGACAGCAACATAGTGTGGTTCGTGGAACTAACGGACCCTGAGATTGTGCGCCAAGTGACTATGCTGCTGCAAAGCGACTCTGACTCTGACGAAGGCACTCCCGAACGCCCGCAACCGTCAGCGCAAGACATTGCCAACGCTTTGGTGTTCTTGTCTAATGTTTACGAAGAAAACGTGACGCTTGCAGAGGTACAAGCGGACGTTCTCACATGAAGAAGGAATTCAAGACGAGGAACCATTCGCGACCTCTTCAGTCCTATCTAAATGAAATAAAGTTGTTTTTTTTTTGCGACTCGCGGATTTTAGATGCCATGCATCTCTTTAACTCGCCTTGTCCCGCGTCGTTGTCGCGGCGTAGTCCGCATCCTCGGCGCGGCAGCTGTGCGCTCCGCCGCTCTCACCGCAGCGCCATCTGTGCGTCAGCGCGGTCAGCTCCCTCCCGTCGCCGTGCCAGCTGTGCGTGGGTGCGGGTTAGCGCGCAGCTTGCGCTCGGTTAACACATGCGCATGCGCTGCTATGCGCTGCTATGCGCTGCTCTCTCTCATTCCGCTGCATATAAACGCGGTAAGTGCGCCGCTCCGCTCAGTCGTTCCGCCGCCGGCGCTCCGATGACATCGTCCGATGATTTGAATAACGCAACGGCAACCCCCGATGCGTCGCATCTACCCCATGGTTCCCCTCGCGGGAAGATGGTGTAAATTTTTTCGAACTGCTCTTTTATTCGGGCTGTTTTTCGTTCCCCTCCAGGTCCGAAAAATCGGTCGGCTATCGTAAATCATAAAGTCACGACGATACGATGGAACTGAACGAGAAATTTTCGATTATTCTATGGAACCTTGTGTGCGGCGACAGTTGCCCTGTATGTTGACACTTTGATTCTAAACACATATCAGCTGGTTGTCTTGTTTCCCAGTGGTGATTTAGCGGTTATGACGATCGAATCAGCTGTCCTGCCCCCTCGTCGTACCTGTTGCTGAAGAAACGTTTGTCAACTTAAATACGCCTTAAAATGGCGGATAATCGTATGCGGGTTTATGGACAGCTCTTATAATGCATAGTGTCATCAGGGGCGTACTACCATAAAAAAAGGGGGGGGGGGGCGGACTAATGAAAAACGGGGAACCTAAGTAAAAAGGAGGGAATTCAAACCCTCTCCCCTTCCTAAACGTTTTCCAGGCAGCCAGTAGGAGAGGGCTATCTTTCTTTCCGTGAAATGTCCCCCTTCCCATCTTGCCTTTGGCCTCAGGTCAACAACAATAACAGTGTTCCTTCGGTATTGCCTTCGGTATGCCTTAGAAAGCAGTGAAGGCAGCTTTGGGAGTAGGGACAATATTGAAGTTCACCGTAGTAGGCGCAAGCTGTTCCGCGTCTTTAGAACGGGGGGTCAGAACGCGTTCCGCCTTTTGGCCTGGTCCTTGTCTTATGGCAGGGAGACAAGATAAAAAATTTTCGCCAATGTTACTAAGTGGCGAACTTCTGCTTCGTACTTCTTTATTGATGAACTTCTCTAACTGCATTGGCTAGCGTTGCCCATTAGCTGTCTGTTATTTCCTGCTACGAACATGACCTCTAACATAGTTTTTTTCTACTATTGGGTGCATTAAACTAAACGAGCAGTTACTATTTAGTGGTATTCGGGTATTACCGGTGCACACCCTGTCGTGACGGTGGAGAAAAAAATGGCTGCGGCTTGGCTCAGCTAACCTTGGATATGCAAAACAAAAGCTTGGCTTAGCCCGGTTGAGTCTTGCTTACGCTTGGTTAACCTAAGATGTAAGTGTGCATTGCCGACGACGGCTCAACGCCGTTCGGTCCCGGTGCAACGCTCACAGGAGGAGGCCCGCCTCGCTTTCATTCGCGGCGAATGCGGCGTTCCTCTTCGCCGGTCGCAAGATGAGTCACGTAGCCCGAGACGACCCAGCGGCGCATGCGTGGGAGGCGGTGGGGTTGGTCGGTTACCGATGAGCTGAGCACCCGCAACCGCGCTCCGCTTAGCTGATCAGTTGAGCAGAACGACTGAAAACGGGGTCTTGTACGCAGCGCCGAAGGCGGGCCCGGCGAATCACGCTATGCGCTTCAAGAGGTGTGTCGCAGGAGGTGTGACTGAGGTCAAAAGGGGAACTTGCGCATCGCGGCCAAACCGATGGAAAAAAGTACTAAAGGTTTTCTTTAAAAGAAGGGAGAGTGGTACCACGGGGTCGTGGTGTTTGCAGGCGTTCGGCTGCTTCCTGGCGTGGGAGACCCGCCACGTGAGCATTCCGGCGCTGAACGACTCCAAGTACGTGGGCATGAGCGTGTACAACGTGGTCATCATGTGCACCATCGGGGCGGCCATCTCGTTCGTGCTGCGCGACCAGCAGGACGCTGCGTTCATCATCATCTCCGTGTTCATCATCTTCTGTTCCACCACCACGCTCTGCCTCGTGTTTGTACCCAAGGTGAGACTGGTGAGCCCATTTCACACACGCTCTACATGTGGCTCCCTTCTCTCTCTCTCTACCACTCACTCTCACTCTCACTCTCTCACTGCCTCTTGCCCTGCCTTGCCTGCACCTGTTCACCCCCCTCACCATCCCTCCCTCCCATGTGCACAAATGAGTAGCACCGAACATCGCTGCCGGACACCCACTAGGTTGCAAAGCCCCCAGAAGTTCGGTCGACTTGGATTGGCTGCTGTACTTGGATCGAAGCAAAAGAGAGTCAACAGGCTTTATGTTCTAGGTGGCATTTTTAGTACGGTATGGCACCCGATGGCATTTTTCCTCGACCACTGTTCGGCCAGATTAGCTCCTCTGGAAGAAACGACTTTCAAAGACGGGAAAGCTGGTGGGGTCCCCATACCACCGAGAAGGTTCATTTAGTACTCTTTGGCACTGGCAGGCTTGGTTGGGCACCACGGCCTCGCAGTAAGGTCAAGTTTCAAGCTAATAATTTCGGTAGTGAAAGTTACACAGAATAGGGTCCTGTAGTCGCATCTTTGGAGTACACCGATACAAAAGGGGCTGAGAATAAGGTACCGTTAATAAAGTAATAAAAAATCGCTGTGGTTTAGCTTTCATTAACCCTACTCGATAGCGAAAGCTTCACTGCCACTGTACGAGCATGGCACCCGCATTTCAGCTGGACCTTTGTTCGTCCAGATTTCCTCCATCGCACACAGCTCTACGCCTCACGGAAAAAGGCCTCCGCGATAAGGCCTTTATTTAGACCGCTTCGTTGGGCGCACTTATCGCTGCGGCGGTGGCCTCTTCGCCTTTTCCTCCGCCAAATGGCGACACGGGTCCCGCAGGCGTCTCAGTTCCCTCCTCGCCTACCTCGGTCCCCTGCCGCCTCTCTCTCTCCCCGCCATCGGGCCGCTGCTCCGTGCCAGGCGCTTTAGCAGAGGGGGGCGTGGCTTGACCTCTAGCTCTCAAGACGAAGGTTACAGTGAAACTTATACAGACGAGGGTCACTCCGCATAGGCTGAGAGTCCGAGATAGCGTAGCGTAAATAGCTTGTCGCTAATAAAGTAATCAAAAAATAGGGTAGTGATTATTTTTAAAAAATGTATTTAAGCGAAGCTACTTTCGCGGCATTCCCTCTCGCAGTGCATCTGTATCCCGGTAAAATATATCGACCGAGTTTATGCTCGAAGGCGCTTTTTCTCGGGCTACCCCAGGTGGACTTTTATCATTCATTTAGGATGCTACTGAGGCGCAGAGGGCATTTTTTTCTGCAAAGCGTTTTGTAACCCGTGTACGCAGCGTTTTGCACGAGCTAAGGAACTCCGTGTGGTATGCGTTTAAATGTAGTCTTCCCATGAAATATATCGTGCTATTTCAAAAAGTCATACTACAAGTGTAATTTATCACAACCTTTTGAAGTCGTAGTTTATCACAATCATCCAAGTCACACGCGGTGTACAAATAAACGATTTACTCTCTTGATGAAGTCGCAGATGATGACAAGCTCGTAGCAGCGCCCGCGGCAACGTCTAGGAGACAATTACGCAAGAGGGGGGGGGGTTGTAGTCAAGTGAGAAGGAATTACAGTCGAACCTCATTATAACGAAGTAGTATTGGGGATGCAACTTAGTTCATTATATCCGATATTTGTTGTAACCGTAGAGGTAAAAATCGGCTCTAATAAATCGGAAATCTGGCTCGCGCAACGATCCTAGATAACAAACGCATTGATCTAGGCTTCGAACCCACTATAAACAAAGTAATCCTTATCGGTTTCCTTGCGGCATTTCAAACTAAACAGACCGGAACGTGAAAACTTGAAATTACAAGAGAACAAAGTTCATTCGGCACAACAGGCGAGCCTTCTTATTTACTTGAAGGAGGATGTGGCCTTCGCCTGGTGGCTTTTCACAGTCTGAGCGGAATGAAGTTTTTCACAGTGTCCACGCAATAAAGGGCCTTAAGCTACTAAAAAGGATTATTTCGTCTCACGTTTTTTTTTTTTAATTTTGCTTTCATCATGCTAGCTGTCGAGTTTTGAGCCTTGCGTGAACCAAATATTTCTTCGTTATAGCCGATATCGCGCGGGTCTTGAGGTTTCAGTTTCGTTATAAAAAGAATAGGCGTCATTAAAACGAAGCGTGACCAGACAAACTTCGCATTTAGTTCGCTATATCTGATAATTCACTATATCATTGTTCGCTACAACGAGGTTCGACTAAGATGGTGCAAACGTCGCAACGCTACGAATGGGAAGTTCTCACCCGGTAGTTCCCTTGCCTAGCTGCGTTCCATCCTCAACACCGCCATCATCGTCATCATCATCACCACCAGTGCACACTCCACCCGCATGTGACACAATGGCACACACGTTGATCCTTTCTTTTCAGAGCACACCACCCGTTGCACATTGCTTTTTTCGTGTGTGTGTCGCTCTTGTGCCGGTGATCGTGGTCTGCCAGTGACGTGCTCGTGAAGTGATGTGTTATACCCCCTTGCCGGGCAGTCGCTCCCGCGCTTTGCCTGAGGCCGAACCTACTGTTTCTGCAAGAAAATAGTTCCCGATGACACGCACTGGCCAGCTGTTGTGAAATACCGCAAGTAAGCTCTCGTTAAAGAACGAATTCGCTTTATTCGAATATCGATACAACGATTCGAAGTATTCGAAACAGCGGATTCGCTTTATGTGCTAAATTTTCAACTTTATTTGAACTGGTCGCTTATTCTAGTATTCGCAGTCTCAACTACAGGGCAAGGACACCAGATCATCGCCGCTTTTTGCAGATTACCGCTTATAGCGAAGTCATTTTTATGTCACGGTGCCTTTGTTGTAACGAGGGCTTACTGTAATTAAATCATACTCTGTTTTAAATGAATGGTGAGAACCAAATACTAAATTTGGCGATCATTTTTATGTCAACGAATTGCCGAGACACGTCGACATCAAAGACGTTACTCGTTAACAACTGCGAAATTAAAGCTAACACACCCCATCTAATGAATCAAAGTTGTTTTACTAGTTATAGGTTTTAATCAGGCAGAGTCGTCATATCAAGTTGTATATTTGTGGCAATTTTTGAGATGTGATTTTAGGGATGTGCTCGAAGGCTGCACGATAACCCATGCACCAAACAGTTCAAGTTTTTTGACGTTGTTACTTTATTTACCAAACTTATAATTAAAGTAGCCTGGCAGCCGGCTACTTGCTATTAACTATATGCGTGTGTTCTTTTTAAATCAATCAACTTACTTGTCATCAGTAATATGATTACAGAGAACTTTTCCTTATGAGCTAGAATGTTGCACTCGCGCTAAGGCTCAAGTCTAAAGCTTCTTCCTAATGTTGGCGCATTTGCTTAATCAGCAAGTCGGTTCTTTGAGTGAGAACATAGTAATTATGAAGAACATAGAACAAGGACTTCCCAGTGAAAATAATCATTTCGCCAACCTCTGTTTGTAGTATTTTGTCATCATTGTTTGTAGTACAGTTGCTCGCCGGATTTATGCATTCTGCGATCACGTGACGTATTTCCAGCCGCGCTGTGCGCGAGGCGCTTTGCTGCCATTAGTTTTTGTCACCTATTGATACCGGGGGAATTTGGAAAAAGAAAATGCAGTATCTGCTTTTGTGCCGTTTTCGCGCTCTGGGATGGAGCTGGTTAAACGTAGTTCTGCATTACCGAGAATTGTTCAACGAGTGCGAATGCTTTTGCGAAGTATTCTTTCAACCAGGGTAAGTGGGATAGTAGCGAATTCCCCAGAAATAAAATGACTGCTAATTTTCTGCTTTTGACTGCACCCAGCTGGTTAATTGCCCTAGATGAGACAGCAAATACAGCATCGAATAACTTTGGCACCTCGCTCACTCTAAGACAATCAGCTTCGCCCCAGTGCACTTAGTTGACAAATTATGCAGCCAAGAATAAATCCCGATGTCGAGCATACGATTTGATGCGAAACACCCCTATCCATTGCCGAAACTGTTTGGTCCGTGGGACAATGGTACGGCAACCAAACGAAAGCCTTCCTTGCCTTAAGGGAATTTTTTCAAATGACGAAGATGTGTGAACACTATTAAATGCGTGCACATTCCTCTGAAACGCTCTGAAATGGGTGTGGAAACACACAAGGGTGTTATGTATATTGGCAAACTATCTGTGTCGCGTCGTGGATGTCGTCTGTATATAGATGTGTATAGTTCTCTTGGTTTTTTTTTTTTACATATTACTGCTGTAAGGAATCATGTATATATATATATATATCTTGTGTATGCCTCAGCGCAGGTCAATGTACAATTAACCCCTTTTTATGCCTTTTGTAAATGGCATGTTTGGGTTGGAGCTAAACTCTCCAATAAATAATTATTTCTCTCTCTCAGCGCGCTTCTCATCACGCTGTCGTTCTGCCATGCAACTCAAATGGCATGCGCGTTGCTGTCGTTTTCCAAACTCCCAAGTTGGTAGCATGAATTATTTAATTTAGTGCACTGCGGTAATTAATCCGAACCACGGTAGGGTCTTAGAGGGTGCACGAAACAGCTGGAAAGGTGGCATTTTGGGCGTGTACGTGTGTGGTATTTACCTTCCCGCTGAGTCTGAAACTTGGCACCATAGGCCCTCTGTGCGTTGCCTGGGGCCAAGATCGTCTGCGCCCACCACACTTGCAGCTTACGCTGTTCGTAACGAAACTGAGAGCTTAGGTCACGGTGATTTTAATCCCTTGTCAACATTGCGCCCTGGAGTGAGCCGCCGTTTTTTTTTTTTTTTTTCATTGGAGTGCACCCTTGGCTGCTCGCGGCGGTGGCTCAGCGGTTAAGGCATGGTACTTCAGACAACTATGGTTGATGTCCGGCAGCGTATTATTACTGCCCCGCTTTTTCCTGGTAGCAAATGACGAACACCTCCGTGAACAAGACATTGTGTGCGCGTTAAACTAAATCGGGGGGTTCGGAATTAGCCAGCTGCCCCTCAGTGCAGTGCATCCCGTAACCAAGATGTGGGTGATGGCGCTTTCAGCCTCAGTTCATGACCACAGCCAACAATTTGTAGACACAATAAGAAGCAATGTGCGAGTGATTCTGACGATGTCGTAGTCTAAAATCCCAACAGGAATACCGCAAAAACCTAGCAAAAACCTAACCTGTCGTACGACAAAAAACTTTGTTGCGAAAACATAAGTCCCGTTGTTACGATAAAGCCGTCTGTTGTTACGACACACGTTTCTGTCGTAAGGACAAAGTCAGTTTTCTCAGCGACAAACATTCGTGTAGTCACAACAGAACTGCCATTTACGCTACTCTTCACAATGGGCAATAATATTCAAACAATGTGCAACTACTGATGCAACATCAGAATCACTACAAGACAGGAATTCGGCACGACGGAAGATCAAAATCCGGACAGGAATACGACACACGACAGAACATCAGAAACACGACGCGACAAGAACACGACAAGACGACAGTACGACACGCGAAAATAGGACAAACTACAGAATTCTGTGTTGTCGTCTTTTTCGACTGGGCACGGTCAGCCTCGTTTTGCTCATATCGTGGCGTTCCGCTGTTCTCTTTCTGTCCCCAAACCATGTTCTCCCCCGTCCTCTGGTGGCGGACCGGCAGCTTGTGGAGCTTCGGCGCAACCCGCAGGCCGGCGAACACCGCGTTCGGGGCCACCCTGAAGCCGCTGAAGAAGTCGAGGCGCGATTCGGACGACGAGAGCCTCTCACCAGGATCAAAGTGCTGCAGGACGAGAATATGCGCTGCAGGCAGCGACTAGAAGAGGTGGGCGCCCACACTCTTAATAAAAAAGGTCGTAAAAGGTAGGTAACGACCGTATTTACTAACTCCTACGAACCTACTACCCCGCAGTTTTGTACGTAGGCTCTGCCACTAACAACTGCGTGGTTAGGTAAATTTAACTGAGTGTAGGTAGTAGTATTCACTAGATTAAGGTCCTGCTTGTGACTAGGTTGTTCATGGCAAGTTAGTAAACGCATAGCGCAGAAGAGTGCTACATTTACTACCTCCAGTTACTAAGTACCTAGTGTATACTGGGTGAAGTAACTTGTTAGTATTCCATTAGTGAATGCCCCGACCTTTTTTTAAGAGTGCACCCTGCCACCCCTCCCCCCTGCCGCCTCACCCACCTCCCCGCCTCCTCTCGCGTTCCGTAGACGCGCCACCTCAAGTTTAAAGTAGTCATGAAGACAACACACAAGTTTGATTTATTAACCCTTCGGGCCCTGGTGGTGTCAATAGATGCCACCACATAAAAGTTCTTCTAGCGCATAGAGAACGAAACCAAAACTGATAGTATTTTGGGGAATTGTTCTTTAATGACACCCATTGAGATAGATATCGCGGTTGTTTCATTTTAGTGGAGCTGCACGCTACAAAGAAGGAGCTCCTGTGAAGACGAAATCACGACGTTGAGGCTGAAAAAAAAAATGGCGGTCTTAGTTTTATTTCCAAGCTTGTAAATCTATAAATTTCTGCACTACGGAGCTCATTTCTTGTTTGCAGGTTCATGAAGTCATAAAGCTTAGGAAAGTATGCAAAAGTGATGTCTCTGCTCAACGCAAATTTTTTCAATTGCCATATGTGCCAATTAGTTGCCTTCCTAATAAATGCGTTATTAATAAATTCGTTATTACTTGCACTTACAGCTCTACTTTTGTTTGGGGGCTTATGGGACCCCAAAATTTAAGAAAATACACAGAAAACATTGATTTGCTTGAAACAGAAAAAAATCAGGGCTGACAGGGTTAAAAAGACTGCTTTGGCCCGATGAAAATGCCATTTTTATCGCAAACTTCGAACAAATAATGGAAATAATTTACAAAATCCCGGGCCATGTCTACAAACGTAAAACGGGAGGAGGAGCGAAGCATGCAGTGTATAGGTGCATTATTGGCGCCTTGGCGTTTTTGCCAACGGACAGGAAACGCGTTGGCGAGTAGAGGTATACAGCTTTGCAGTAAAAATCTCGTGTCTTTGAAGCACGAAGCGTTCCAGCGCGAGGCGTAAACGAGTGTCCCGGTGTTATTTTAGTCCGCGTTATGTTCTAGCGCGAGGCGTAAACGAGTGGCCCAGTGTTTTACTAGCGGGACTACATAAGACGACGATTACGACGACGACATCAGACACCAACAGCCCGAGCCACTAAGGGACTTCACCCCTAAAGAATTAAAGGGGCCCTGCAATGCTTCCGATGAACTCTTTCACTCTTTCATTTGCTTCTGGGAGCATTGTCAAAGCTATAGTTATCGCCAGAAAGGAGCGTCATTTCGTTGTTTGCTCGTCGCTGCAGATACGCCTTCCGTTTCTGCTTTTCTTTTGTGGCTTTCTTTTTTAAGCGGCTATCGATTTCGTTCATTGCTGCAACTGAAAGAAATTCGGCCAATTGCCACTACGTTGCTTTAATGACGTCACTCCAGCAGTCAAAGAACGCCAAGACCGGGAAAGAGAGAACAATGTTTTGAGCAACTTTCTATGTTATCTCATGGGCATCCAGCAGTAACTTTTGGCCGAGGTGCTTTGCGACTCCCTGATCTACGTTCTCGATGTGTTGGTCGTCTGCGTTCTGCAAGCATTTAGGATTTCGAAGAAAATTAAAAAAAGTGTTTCAGGGTCCCTTTAAAGGGACCCTGCAACAGCGCCTCACCCCTTATCCCAACAGGGAAATTTGTGTATAAAACATTTCGTTTGAGCAGCTTTCGTCTTGAGTAGCCATTTCCGCACGGGTGCTTCTGCTCGTCGCTTACGCCTACGCCTTCTCTTTTCCTCTCCTTTTCAGAAAAACATTGAATTGCAGTCGTTATTGTTAAAATTGAAAGATGCAGAGCCGGTGATAGTCGTCACGCATGACGCCATTACGACGATTCCAGAAGTAAGCTCACCTTCGCAACTCGAAACCTCAGAGCGAGGTAAGTGTTTGCCGTTTTGAGCGTTATGAATGTTTGTGGCTCATTTACGTCGTTACCGCATTTTCTCGCGTATAACCCGCACCAAAAACGCGAAAATTTCAGTGGCAATGCAGGGGCGCGGATAATACCAGGGTTTTTTTTTTTTTCTCAAGTGCAGCTTCACGGCAATGCGCGTTGTGCCGTGAAGCTCCTACGCAGTAACACTGAATTTGAAATTGAATTTGAATTTTATTGGCGCAGCAGCCAAATTTGGCTATAATGCGCCACACGCAGTAACACTGACTGAGCCTTCCAAGGCAGCGATTGCGCGAAACATACAAGGACAAATAAGAAAAAACAATGGCGAGCGCACTCTAACAACTGAATTTCATTAGTGAATGGTGGCTTTCGCCCTGCATTCAGTGTATTCTGCGTGGGAAATATACGCTTTTGCTGTCTACATAGTATGTGATGTTTTGCTTGAGCAGTAGCTTCGGTGCAGCCTTTCCTGTATCAAATGTGCAGTCCAATACGCGAGGATTTTTTTCCTTTCCTTTACGGCGGGTGAAAGTGGTGTGCGTATTATATGTTAGGGGCTGGTAATACCCGCGAAAATACGGTATTCCTTTCTTCGTGCTAAGACACGGTAGTGCTGTGGGCTGTAATGTAGTAACGTGAATGTACCTACCACGGAACATATCTGTCCGATTAATATGCGTTGATATCTGCTGCCTTAGCCTGTGCTCTCGATTTTGTTTCACTTAACAGAACATTATTATTGTTTTATGTTAATTCTGTATTAGGCTGTTTCCCGCAGGTCGTACAGAGGTCTAAATCTGTAAATGTTAGATTTCCCAGTAAGGATGGAAGTAATAACCATTTAGGGTGGAATTGACCGCCTCGCCCTCTTTTTACAAATTAGGTGAGATAAAATAATTCCCTTCTTTAAGCGAAAATATTTCCAAATATTTTCAATCGCAGAGGTTTAGAGCGTTGTTAGGAACGTTGAACACAGCAGTTTCTTCAAAACTTCCAGCTCTTTACAATATTGTTCAACCTTATAGGAGAAATGTGCCAATAATTCAACCGACCCCCTGGTTGAGCGCAGCCTCTCGCGGCCCAGCCCACTTCCCGATCACGCGTCACCACCTGTCTTGGTTATCAGAGGCCCCCTTCCTAGATTTTCCGATATTCCTTTTCAGCGCCGTAAATTATCTCCCGGCCATTAAAGTAACTTGTGCAGAAGTTTCGGTATCCAGCATATTTATGCACGATGATGCTCTCGATACTTGTAATTGGAATATCGTTCGGCTAGCGTAATTCGCGAAACAAGGTAATTATTTGTTATAGTCTGAACTTAATTAATCAAACTACAAAAGTAGAGGGAGATTATCAACCCTACCCTGCATTAGTTTTTATTACCATCTTTCTGGAGCAAAAAAAAATTGCTTTATTCCAGTCTTTCATTCATACAACGTGAAACACGGTAGTTAGTGTCATAGCATAAGATACTGCCCTACCGTCACGGAGGCACGCAAGTGAGCAATGGCGGCCATTTTGGTGTTTATCAGTGTAGCCATATTGCCGCTTCTGCGGCCTCACCGCTAACTTTGAGGAGGCGATTTGCAACAACACTGCCGAAGACGCAGCAATACGGCATCGTAGGATACACTTCTGCAGGTGAAATGCTGCTACGCGCGTTATCTTTGATTCGCGTTCGGAACGATGCCAGTCGTGCGCAGCCGCAGAACAGGGAGGGCAAGCTAAGATTACCACAGTCGAACAATTCTTTGACTGAATTTCCTGTCTAGGGACGCGCTGCTGTCGAGGCTACTCGTGGCTGAGGTCCGGCCTCACCGGTAAATGTCATTCGCCTTAAATGTCATTCGGTATTCTCGTGTAGCGCTGAATTAATGACATTTAGAGCGAATGACATTTGCTGTAAATGTCATTACGCAATGTCAAAACGCATAAACAACAAAATGGCGGCGCCCATGAACCGTCCCTGTGCAAACGAATGTCACGTGATTCCAACTACCAATGATCGACGGAACAATAGGAAAAAAAGAGTGCCAATACTATGTACCATTATCTAGTGACAATAACTGCAGTCTTCTTCAGCGTGCCAGGCCATCCTAGTGCATTTGTTCTGGTTTGGACCTTGACGGTAGCTTTGTCTAAACTTGCGAAATCTCACACGCTTGTAGCTCCTTATAACATCTCTTGCGATTAGTTTTGTGTAATATATCATATCTTAGTGAAGTGTTGTGCCCGATTCTTTGGGAACGCGTGTTGCCTGACAACGCTTTGTCTTTTTTTTCTGTCCTTCCCTCTTTTGAGGCAGAAAACAGCACAAGAGGACCCCACGTCAATAATCTCCATCCGGTCTGTAACGGAAGAAGACAATTTTATAGAGTTAACGGTGGTGAAATTGAAAGGCAAGTACAACTTCCCAGGATTGTCCTTACTTTTTATCTGTCCGTCCTCGGTTCAAAAAAGGCTGTCGCCACTCGGGGCGCGTGCCGTGACCTTTACATGTTACGTACATCCTCCCAAATTTTTAATAATATCACGGGAGTGACCACCGATCGTCATGTAAGCGCCTTATCACGTTTTCCAGCGGCGGAGTAGGTAAGAGTACGCGCACGCGCATAGAACTGTCTGCTGGATAAGTGGAGAGTGTTCTCCTCGGAGATGTCCTCCTCGGGGTGTTCTCCTCAGAGCACTACACCCCCCTGTTTTCTTATCTGCGAAGGCCGTTTCGTTAGCCGCCGAAGGTAGCAGCAGGGCTAAACATTTCTGAAGCACGTGCCGAAGCAAGTGGTACGGCGATGATTGATTGATTGATTGATTATGAGGTTTAACGCACCGACGCTTCATAGGCGATGAGGCGCGCCGCAGTGGAGGGAACCGGATTAATTTTGACCACCTGAGGGTCTTTAATGTGCACCGAAACATTGAACACACGGGCGTTTTCGTTTCTCGCCTCTATCAAAAAAGCGGCCGCCGCGGCCGGGAATCGAACCCGCGTCCTTGGGCGCAGCAACACAACGCCTTAGCCACTGAGCCAGCGCGACGGGTAACGACTGCGATGGTTGAACTCGAAGCTCTCTCGCGAGGGATTTCCTCTGTTGATACGAAAACCTAAAGCAGGCTTCACCTGTGAACGACAAAAGCTCTATTGTCTTTCCCGCGAAGCACAGGACTTGATCAGACTCTTTGAACAGGACTCTCTTAATGAGCGCGTCATCTTCATCACAGTCATTATCATCATTTGTTCATTGATTTCATTTTAGATGCGACTGCATCTCATTCACTCGCCTTGTCCCTCCATACGGCGTTGTCCGTCCTCACCCCTCCCCCTACACTATAAAAAAAAATAATAGTTAGCGGCGCCCGGTTTCGATCCCACGACCCTGTGGGCGGAACGCGAGGGTACATGGTGCTCTTCCCACTGCGCCACAAAACCGACACAGAATCAAATGCTACGAACGCGCCTTATATCCTTGACTCATTCAAACTACGTCTAGATGCTACTGATACAACGCATGATGGGGCAATGATTAACACTTGCAATAAAAGGAAAGAAGCTCCCACTTACAGCAACAATGATGGAGTAAAGGTCGTTGCGACAGCGAAGCCCCAAGCATACCACTTAGATAGATTGACCAAGATTGGCCAATAAAACATAATAATAATCATAAAACATAATAATCATACGCGTTCCCGACACGTTCCACGCGATTTCAGAATCAATCCAACGGAAACACCAAGTGAACCCCACGATGCGTCGCATCTACACAGGGTTACCCTCGCGGGGAGGTGGGCGCAATTTTTTTCATACATCAGGTGTAGCAAGCTAGGCGCCTTGGCCAGGCTAACCTCACCAGTATCATTAAAGACTATTCTCTCTCCCTCTCTCTCACCTGTGAAAGAATACACTTGAGGCAGAGTACCCCATACGGGTGGAAGTTGGCTTTCTTGCAGTGTGTTTTGAGGTGGACCACAGAGGCCATCAGTGAGACGTACAAAGCTTCGATTTAGGCTGCTACCGTGTCGGAATGGCGCATCGGATAAACGTCGGCTCCATAAAGCGAGGGACCCGACTGGATTCACACCACAGGAATCGTTCTGTTCTATCACTTCACCCACTATCGTCATCAGAGTCCCAGAAAGTTGGCTTTCCTGCAGTGTATTTTGAGGTGGTCTACAAACGCTATCGTATTTATGTGTGGTAGGCGAATATATGAACTTAGGCCAAGTTGTAACCCCGGATCCCAACCACGAGGCGGAGATAATTAGAAGAATGGGGTGGAGTGCATTCGGCAGGCATTCTCAGATAATGAATAACAGCCTACCGTTGTCCCTGAAGAAAAAAGTATATGACAGCTTCTTGCGCTGCTGGGCACGAGGTCGCGGGTTCGATTTCCGGCCGCGGCGGCCGCTTTTCTGATGGAGGCGAAAAGCAAAAACGCCCGTGTGTCGAGATTTCGGCGCACGTTTAAAGATCCCCAGGTGGTCAAAATTAATCCGGAACCCTCCACTACAGCGCGCCTCATCGCCTGCGTTGCGTCGGCGCGTTAAACCCTACAATCAATCAATCAAATAAATATGACAGCTTCATCTTACCGGTACTCACCTACGCGGCAGAAACTTGTAGGATCAACGTAAATTGAGGACGACTCAGCGAGCAACGGAATGGAAGATGATAAGTGTAACACTAGGGGACGTAAAGAGAGCGGAGTGGGTCAGGGGAGAAATTAGCAGAAATTAAGAAGAAGTGGACGTGGGCAGGGCATGTAATGCGAAGGCACGATCACCGTTGATCATTAAGGGTAACAGAGTGGATCCCTAGAGAAGGCAAGCGTGGCAGGGGGCGGCAGAAAGGTGGATGGGCAGATGAGATCAAGAAGCTTCCGGGAACAAGTTCGTCGCAGTTAGCCCAGGACCGGGGTAATTGGTGGTCTACGGGTCTGGGTATGGGTGTACCAGCGTAGGCCTTTGCCCTGCAGTGGGCGTAGATAGGCTGAGGATGATGATGATGATGATGACAAACGCTATCAGTGAGACATAGAAAGCTTCTTTAAAACTCAAACGCACATTGGAGACGCACATCTGCTTCAGATAACCCTGGATCCTCATTAAGGGAGTCTTGCCGATACCGTGCTAGGGGATAAACCGTTCTGAAGAAAACAGCGTAGCAGACGATGCTCGCACCGGAAAGGGCCTTCTGCTGCCGCGCGTAATCTCGCCCATCTCGCCGCTGGACACCGTAATAGAGCGCTGGCATGCCGATCGGCCGTCGCTACCGCGACACTATTAAAACTTTGGGAGGGTTATGTTTTACGCCGACAGCTACGCTTTTGCGGAATCTGCTATGATGGCTACGCATGTTCCGGTCTTGCTGTGGCAAGATCTGCTTCTTATCGTACGTTGCGCCTACGGTTGCCACGCCTGCGAAGAGGGGCCACGGAGCATGCGCAGTTCCGACGGGGCGCGTGCGTTCACCGCCGGAGAATGCACTCACAACAGTTAACTCCACGGAGTAGTGAATTTCGCAGAGCTGGGCGAGATTATCGAGCACTTTTTTTTTTCTTCCCTGTCCTTGGCGTGCGGCATGTAAGAGCAGGTTTAAGCAAAGAAGGGAGAAAGAAGCAGGAAAGTAAGATAAAGAGGGGGCATGAAAATCAGAGATAGTGAGGAAGGCAAGAAGAGAGATCTAGTGGGGAGGAAAGTTCTTTAGGAAGGCATACGCTAGAAAGTCAAGCAGGTAAACGCACTGGAACTTCGTATGCTACCCCCTATGATCTAAGGCTCGGGAGGACATAGACAGATGAAAGAGAGAGAGAAAGTGTTTATTAGACGGATGATATTTACATGTCGAAGAAGTTTTGCCGCTCAGCAGAAGGCAGAGGTCTTCCCGGGGGAGGAGGAGGAGGGGGGCGGAGGAGGAAGCGCAAGCGCAATGAAAGGGACAGTGAAAAGGCAGTAGAATAGTAGAAATGGCTATGAAATAACAGGCGATGAAAATGGCTATGTACAGACTATATACATACATACGCCGGCTATATATCGATAATTTACATACACACGCACTCACACTCACACACACAAAAAGAAATAAAAGAAACGGGGGGTGGGTGGTGGGTTGGTTTAGGCTTTCACAGTTCACTGGCGGGCGCTGAGGCCGGACTCCTCTAGGTATCTGCTAAGGAGCCTGAAGGCCTCTCGGTGCAGCATAAGTGGTCCCCGGGGACGCAAGATGTCCTCTGAAGTGCTTGAGGGTAGCCCCAGGCGCCGATACCCAGACATTAGTTCGTGCTAGGCACCAGCGTACGTAGGGCAGGTGCAGAGGATGTGCTCAGAGGGAAGCCAATTGGGTGACCTGTTCCGCCCTCATCCCTCGTGCAGGAAGCACTCGACGGCGTCGCTTCAGGGCAGCCCGGCCGCCCTGACCGCCATGGGTCGCGGTGGAGCCAGCCGGCAGCAGCGCAGCGGAAGCGTGCAGCTGCGCCTCCTGCAGCACCACCACCAACCGCCGCAGAAGCAGCAGCAGCAGCCCAAGCAGCAGCCTGGGCAGCAGCAGCAGCAGCAGCCTTCTGCGGCAGCCGCGGGAGGCGCCACCAGCAGGGCGTCGACCGAGGCGCCCCACCGCGCGCTTGCCAACGGGCTCACCCTGCACTCGGAGAGGACCTCCTCCTCCGACGGTATACGCGCATGCGCACCACCATTTTACTTGCTGGTCGTCTAGGATGGGCAACAATGGGCCTCCTCGATTGTCAGTTCCGGATCGTCCGCGGACTGCCCGAGACGCGATACGGCGTTCGTTTTTCCCGTGTATTCCCATGGGGCTTCTGGACCGAGGGCAGTCCTCGGACAGACCGCGGACCGTCCAGGACTGGTGAATAGGGAAGGCCCATTAAGTAACTTGTGAGCGCCAACTCCACGCGAACGTTCGAAACAAACTATCTTCAGCGAAGCGACAGTACGGTGATGGCGGAAACTTGTACGAAGCGTTCAACAACTTCATATTCTCGTCCGAGTCTGGCCCTGCACTAAAGAAAACTAATTAGGATTTTTTTTATTATTTTAGGGGTAATGACGATTATAGGCATATTTGTTCCCTTTAAAATACCGGGCCATCTCCGGTGACGTGACACCTGGGGAGGTACGAAGCATGCGGGGTACAAAAGTATTTTTACCGTCTTGACGTTTTTGCAAATGAAGATGAATTCATTGGGGGCTAGAGGTATTCTGCTTTGTTGTAAAAGTCTCTTGTCTTCGAAGCACGAAGCTCTCTAGCGCGAGGCGTAAACGAGTGTCCCGGTGTTTTAGTACCGTGACTACATAAGAAGACGGTTGCGACCATGTCAGGAGATGCCAACAGCCCCAGCCACTAAGGGGCTTCACCGCTAAAAGTTAGGTTCAAGGGTGCCACGCTAGGCATAGCTTGTGTCTAGGGGAACGGAAAATGCGGGTATTAGGGGTGAGAAAAGGCACAAAGGAAAGAGACAGTTAAAAACTAGCTTAGTATCGCTTTTAATCGGCCTATACGTTGTTTGGAGGTATTCTGTTGCGGGAATGACCCTGCATTTGACTGAACGCGATTTTTTTTTTTGTGGTCTTCAACCTTCACAGCAACACACGTGGACGTTCTGTGGAGCACCCGTTCAAGTTAAACCTTGAAATCTATATATCCTGTTCAGCTCTACCCAGCCCGTCTTATCGCTCGTCACGCCCTCTTGCTCTCCGCGACGCAAAATGTTAGCCTGAACACGCGTGTCAAAAAGTTTGACGTTTAAAGGTAAGATAATCGCGGGGGAGAAATACGTTTTCTCTGCACGCTATGTCCGGCATGCGTATTTACAAACTTGGCCGCCTAGACGCACGCCACGTTGTCATTTTTCGCGTCGTGCTAGGAGAATGGAACACTAATAAACGTTTTCGTAGGCTGAACCGACCTAAAATTCGCCAAACTGTCCTTATTTTCGGCAAGAATGCATAGATTTGACCTAAGAGGAGCAGTTGCGGAAAAAAAAAATGTCCGTCGGTCTTAGCAAAAAAAAATCCCGGGCCATCTTTACTAACGTGAAACCTGGTGAGAGGCGAAGCATGCAGTGTATAAATGTATTCTTGGCGCCTTGGCGTTTTTGCCAACGGAGATGAAACCATGAGGGGGGGGTAGGGGTACAGGTATACAACTTTGCTGTAAGTCTCTTGACTTTGATGCACGAAGCTTCCTAGCTCGAGGCGGTAAACGAGCGTCCCGGTGTTTTTTTCGTACGCGTTACGTTTTAGCACGGGGCGTAAACGAGCTTTCTGGTGTTTAGTTGCGTGACTACATGAGACGAACGACGACGACGACAGGAGACGCCAACAGCCCCAGCCCATAAGGGGCTTCTCCCCTAATTCAACCACTGAGGCTCGAACCAGGCCGTTTGAAAGAAACCTACGGCTCTACTCCAAGTCTGAAACAACTAGCCTGTTTAGCGGTTGCTCAAGAGAATAGAAAGAGTGTTTTAAGCTAACCAAGAGATGGCGCTTGTGGGCGTGTATTCAGGCGGCCAGGTTAGTCATTCACGCGTCCGGCATTGAGATGTCATTTCTACATTTATGGAACAACATGCCGAAATTAGTGCTCACATCGTTTCTTGAGCTGATATTTTAGTTTCTGCAAACTGCGTGATCATTTTAGCGCTCTTCTTAATAAGATGAACCGTAGTCGATGAGTACCTGGGGTGCACAGCGGCATCCTAAAAGGCAGCATATGTGCTTTTGTAGAGCTGACATAGTTAGGTCCCCAAGGAAACCGAGAAAAGAGGGGGAAAAATATTCTTCTACCACAGAGGAAAAAAATATGTGAGGGAAACTGGGAATATTACCTCGCTTTCTGGTGGGCACATTTGCACCAACATAAAAAATTTCGCTACTTCTTCCCAAGAATGATATGACGCGGTGTGTGTTCGGTTACGCGAAGTCATCTGGCCTAACAGGAAACCCACTATTAGAATACTGGCTTGATGAAAACGATCATTCCATTTATCCCAAGGCGAACTGCATATTCTTTCCCAATGACAATTTTCTTAGCCGAGAAAGCTCTCGGTGAGACAATGAGATGCTGTTGGCCGATGCCGCTGCGCAAAGCCGGAACCGAATTCGACGGGAAGCATCTTGCGTTGCGAGAACGGTACACGCCGTTTGTTGCCTGAGCCAGTATTTGTTTAATGTCGCTGACGCTACAGACCTACAGGCAGACGAACTGGTTTGTAACCCGCCGCGGTTGCTCAGTGGCTAAGGCGTTGCTCTGCTGAGCACGAGGTGCCGGGTTCGATTCCTGGCCGCGCCGGCCGCTTTTCTGATGGAGGCGAAAAGCAAAAACGCCCGTGTGTACGAGATTTCGGCGCACGTTAAAGATCCCCAGGTGGTCAAAATTAATCCGGAGCCCTCCACTACGGCGCGCCTCATCGCCTGCATTGCGTCGGCGCGTTAAACCCTACAATCAATCAAATCAACGAACTGGTTGGTAGCCAAATCTGCAACAGCGGCGAGGTTTTCGGCCATGCTGTTTACTTGCAACCGCGTTACGATTCTAAGCATCCTCCCCTGCTTTCGGGGGGGGGGGGGAATTTGAAAAAAGTTTGCATTCGAATTTAAGCACCCCCTTTTCTAAGCAACCATCACAAGGTGGATTTCAAACGCGTGGAAACGGGCACAGGTTGACGTTGTGCCCAAGTCATTTATGAAGTTTTCAATTAAAACCACTTTAGCGGAACGAAAGACGACCTGCCGGGGATACTGAGATCGGCTGCCCAAGCGGCACAATGGACTCGAATGACAGTGAGGGCGGCTGAGTATCAGCGGTAAGCAGTTGGTTCACTGTCTGTACCTATTTCTCTAGTAAATGTTTGGCAAATAAAACATTATTTCTTGCGCCTGCCTCGCCGAGATACGGCCGCAAACAAAAGGGGCGGGGAGAAGGGGGCCGGTAATTTAGGTTTTTCGGATCTAAGCACCCCACCCTCACTTTGTGCATTCTGATCGCGGAAAAAAAGGGACGCTTGTAATCGAGTCAATACGGTAATTCGCGCAGTTATAGTTTTCAGAATTTTTCTGTCTTGTGACAAGGGCCTGAAAAACTGCCGCGCTGGAAGCTTGGTGGCGAGGGGTAAAGAAGCTCTTGACCTTTGACCTTCTGCAGAGTTGTCACCTCTGCTCGCGCCTCCAGACCAGGACTCCCAAGACTACCAGTCTGACGAGTGTAAGTTAGCCTCGCCGGCAAGACGGAGCTTCAGCACACATCGGCACGGCTTACGCGCACACACGCCTTCGCACTGCCTTCGATCTCTGCATTTTGTTTTGAAAGAAAAAAATTGTCATGTCGATCAAAAACTCACATCGCAAGGCTCTCATGCGAACGTTGCTCAAAACAGGCAGCGCAATGGCTTATACTCTTGTGGAGTATTTTTTCAGTGGTTTTCATCGTGCAAATTTCAAGATTTCAAGATTTCAAGATTTATTTCAACATGAAATTTAGCATACATTTGTGTGTGTGCAGTTGCTGAGCTAAAAGCTGCAATAGCAGCTTGACGAAATTAGCCTCCCTGGTGAACCGGTGGTGGAAGCCGGGAGGTAGGTATTGTATTTTAACACAGAACTGTTTTATTGCCGGATACACAAAGACTTCAATTATGTCATGTCTGTCAAGGAATGACGCCAGGGCAGCGAAGCACGTGGCCTGTAAAGGGTGCACCCCTGCACACAGGGTCTTTTTGCGGCACAGCAACCTTTAGTACTGAAGAGTACGTTATACTTCGGGTTGTTTGTTTTCGGGTTTTATATTTTAACACGAGTGTTTTATGCCAGGATACACCAAGATTTTTCTGACGTCATATCCGTCACGGAAATGACGCCAATACACCTTTGACGAAGCGACCCGGCAGCAGGACGCCGCTCACCAAGCACACTCGCAAGACAGCCGCCGACCGCAAATCATGTTCAGCTGCACATTTTGCTGCGCATTTCACTGTCGTGTTTTACCGATTCCTATGACAGAGGAATCAGTTTTTTTTACTGCTTCACTACTTTCACTGCCGCTTCGCTACTGCTTTACGACTTGTTTTCCGCTGCTTATCTACACGTGCAACCAGTTATTGCTTTCAGTTCCCACTCTTATTGTGACCAAAGCTCGCTTTCCAACAGCACTACTGTTAGTGAATAAACACGGACTTTGTGCGAAAAAAGCTACACTCGCAGAAAGGACGGGACAAAAGACGGGTTGCGCCTGTCCCGTCCTTTCTGTGTGTGCTGTCTTTTTCGTGCAAAGCCCGTGTTTATTCACCAAGATGCACCAACTCGCTCAACAACAAGTTATTCTAAGCCCCACTGTTCTAAACGAAGTTCCGTCTTTGGCCCTAAAGATCCGCTCCCTCTTTCCGCCCCCTTGTCGCAGCAGCCCCGGAGCCGAGCCTTTACCAGCAACAGCAACACCAGCACCAGCAACAGCAGCAGCAGATGAGCGTCCGGCGCCGAGCGAAGAGCCTGGGCGCTCTGCGCGGGCCCGAGCAGACGCAGCACGCGCAGTCGTCGTCCGCCGTCTCGGCGGCGTCCACGGCCTCGACGACCACGGTGTCGCTGATCGAACCCGACAGTGCGGCCTCGGCGCCGCTGCTGCCGTTCCTCTTCAGCCGCCTAGTACAGGACAGGACTGCCTTGTACTCCAGCTACCCATCCATCAAGTGTGATATCGTCGAGTACTTATGAGGAACGCTGTTTCGTGCCCTTCCGCGTCCTCGCCTGCAGCTCAAAAGGTGTTCGGAGAAGTAGGGAGCGGTGGCCCCAGCCCCGGGCCAGCCGGCCTCAGCCGCTCACTCGGCAATATGCAACGCGTCCTTCTTCAGTGTCGTCCTCCTGTGGTGACGGTGGCCGCTGGTGGTGGGCGGATTACCGCGGGTTGGGTGGTCCCCGACCACCACGGCCGTCGTCGAGCACCGCCGCGCCGTCGTGGGAGCGCAGGCCGCCTTGGAAGAGTCGAACTGTGCCGGCCGAGGTTGCTGTGTTCCGCGAGGTCTGTCGACGGTGCTGGTGGGAGGAGCGGTGTAGTAGAGTGTTCGTAGGGTTCGTCGGGGGAGAGGGGGGACGCTGCTCAACGTGGCGGGAATCGGGTCGGCGCAAGGGTGGGAGTCAGCTGCCACGGGGTTTGCGGAATTGAAGGACAAGTAGAGGCGGGAGAGTGGGCATGGCACTGTGCAGAGCAGCTTGGAAACCTAGGTGGGAATTTTTTTTTCTCTTTCTCTTTAAGACCGGAAATGAGAATGGGAGAAAACAAAACAGGGCGACAGCCTACGCCTTTCGAGTGCACCTCAATATTTGCCTGCGGTTTCCGTATTGCCTCCGTCGGAAAGCAGCTAGTCTAGTCCCGCTGGCGGCTTTGAAGATGGGGATTCTGTGTCCGGTCACAGCGGCTACGCTTGAAAAGCGAACAACATGTGTGAATCGTCACTTTGTACTCATATTCCTATGTCCCTGGCGCTGTTTATTTGTACCCGTCTGTAGTGATGACGTATTGGGAAAATATTTCTTTCCAGACAACTGTGAGACAGTAATGTTACACCTCAACGTAATAATCTCTTGAAATGAAAGAAAACCACATTTTTTACAAGGCGGTCTTTTGTTACCGCAGCACGTTGTTAATTACTTATTGTTTGAATACCTTGCTTGCCTTTTGTATTGGTTCATGGCAGTCATGGAGAAGTATTTCATGGATTTCACGGTGAAGATTGACGTCGTCATCACGGATCCCCTAATGGGTCGTCAGTGTGTTGCATAACTGGCAGGGGCGTTTTGGGGAGAAAGGGTAGATCGTAGCACCGCAATTATTGAATTAAATTAAACCATCTCTGCCGTAATTTGACATCAGACGTAACTTTCTCCTCAGCAGATTTTCTAATCATAGGCTGTGCGGCACTACGCTTCGCGCCCGAGTTACGTAATAGGCATAGGGTGTCTAGGCTTGTGTTTTGTCTTTGAACCGTGAAAGCTAACGGTTCCTTTCCATGTTTTTTTGGTGTGTCGACTTCGTCTGTTTGATGCAGCCGTGTCGTAAAAGCCGTTTTTGCAATGTCGCGATTTTGTTTTAGGCGGATACGCCTTGTGTATTTTGAAAAAAAAAAAAAAAAACCGGAGAGTTTTCTTGACAGGAGTTGAAACTATGATGCGTTGTTTTCAAATCCCCCTTACGGGTTTGAAATTGGCGATTTTCAGACAATTGCTTGTGATTATGCTATGTGGCAAGTCCGTCGCTTCACATTTCCTTTGCCGGGCCTCAAGGCTGCATGCCAAGAAAGCGTCGTTACAATTACGCCAGATGGAAGTGGGGGTGGTGAAAAGTTGGCTAGAATCGATGTAAAAAAAAAAGAAAAGGAGGTGGCATCTTCTAGTTCCCGGACGTCCGAGGACGAAGGGAGAAGCGTGTGAGCTCCACCCGGGAATGTAAGAAGAAAACTATTTGGTTCAATTTCGCATTTAGGAATCCTCTAGCAGTCCGGATTCAGAAGCCTCCATTGAAGCCGTGTAAGTTAAGTCGGGTTTAAAAGGCGCGCCATGACTTGAGTTATCATGAGTTGAAATGCCATTGAACACTTTCGCATGTTTCTGCCGCTCGTACTTATTTTTGGCATTTCCGGTTCCAAGCAATCTAAATTTGACCGATAATTTCGGTACGGGGAAAAAAATGTAGCAAAGATCCCCAATAGGTGGCCAATGGGAACGAGACATTGATCCGACTACTACGACTACCATTCCTATCCGTCGCGTCCTTGATGCTGTTATGCTGGTTAACTTTAAATTTCCAAAGTGCAGAGCTCCTTGGTCACTCCAGTTCAAGCACACTACTGCTGCCAGAGTTGCTTACCCCAGCTTGATTTGTTTTGTTTTGGTTTTGTCTTTTATTATTGTGAGGTAATGGCTAGTACTTTATTGTTGGAAGTGACAACACTAGGTGATCTGACAGTCAGCCCTAAGTTGAGCTGGGTAAGGGCGACAATAAGAAAAAGTCGAGGCGAGCACGGTCGCACCTACAGCCTCACGGCCGAAGGCTACTCAGCATTAAGGCTCGAAGATGTTCTTTGCCACAGTGTGGGCCTGCTTTCAAGCATATGATTTTCGTTTTGAGCGACATTGAACTCTTTCATGCCTTGCCGCTATCATCTAGGCACACATCCCGCACTATTTTTTTTCCAGTCTAATAAGGCGGCCTGAAAGCACAGACTTTTAAGTAAAATTGGGTGCACCTGCCTAAAAGGCGGAAAATGATCGGGTAAGCCGAGCAGCTGAACAGTAAAGCTAAGCGAACACAGTTCACTCGAGTAATTATGGTTGCCTTTGCTCTCGCCTTTTGGTGAAACGATGGAGTTATGAAGTTCTAGCAAGATTCGACCAGCAAGTTTACCTTGCGTAGGTTGCGAAAAGAGCGTTATAGCAGCGTTGTGGCACGCGTTTCCGCCAGGCACAAGAGAGAAACCAGTCTGCATTAAACGTACAGATTCGATACCGCAGTGAGATCTCGCTGTAGCTCAATTCGGACCAGCTCGCTCATTTTCCCGATAAAAGTGAATGCTCACAAGCTCTGACCATGACGTACGCCGCAGCCTACTGCCACAGAACAGGCGCGTTGATGCCCTGGCACTAATGTGGAAGTTTCAGTGTTTTGCATAGTATCCCGGCATCATGGCGCTACACAGAGCGTAGACAAAGTGGGAGCGCCGCTGGTTTCTTGAGTTTCCTTAATGTACTCAGATGTCGGGTCTCAAATCACAGATATGGGATTTTACAGTGGGCGTTCTACGGAGAGGAAATATGGAAGCATCCGACCTTTTTGTTGCTTTGGGGAGCCTGCGCTTGGGGTAGCAGTAGACACATTCACGTCAGAGTTTCGCGCAATTCCTAGTCACGCTGGTGATATACACGTACGGCCGATGGCCTCAGCCTCGCGGGTCAATACACTAATTTAAAATTTAAAAAAAAGCCAGGCAGCTACAGTTAAACAGGTATTGCATCTTTAAAAAACTTCGAATCGCCACGAAAATTTAGCTACATCGCTTGTAAAGCTCGCCCGTATTGCAGAGGTGTGAAACACAGCTTTTTGTAGCCCCGAATTATATGTACCGCGCACCAAGCTTCGTTGGCGTATGACCGTACTTAAGGAAACTGGCACGTATGAGAGTAAACTGGGAGTAAAGAAATCTGACACGTATTAGAGTAAACTGGGAGTGAAGGAAACTGGCACGTGAGAGAGTAAAGGAAACTGGGACGTGTGAGAGTAAATTGAGAGTAAAAGAAACTGGCACGTACGGAAGTAAACTGAGAGTCAATGAAACTGGCACGTATGAGAGTAACAGTCATGAGAGTGTAAACAAATTGACACGGTGGCACAGCACCCTCATGCTAACAGTCCGTGGAAGGAGGTTCTGACTGTTACCTTCTGTATTTTTAAACTAATGTCGACGAACATAGTGGTGGGCCGAAGTGGCGGAACGTTGACTGAAACGATCCCCTAGTCTCCCACTGAAGAGTACGTCTGCTGGCTTGGTCTGGCATCAAAAGTCTTTCGAATTTTGACTTATTAAGCAAGAATTCCGCTCGAATAACACCACTGCGTCAACTATGTAGCCGTTTAGAAGCTACGATCAGCTGTATCTTTGATCAACTATTAGTTTGTCATAATGTGTCCTCCTCCTTGTGTGTACTTTTACAGAACCCCTTTCGTTGTATTATGAAATACATTACGATACAATACAACACAATAGATCAGCTATAGCTTTGATCAACTATTGGTTTGTCATAATATGTCTTCTTTACCTATGCTTTTACAGAACACATTCCGTTGTATTCTGAAATGCATTACAATACAATAGATCAGCTATAGCTTTCATCAACTGTAATTTGTCATAATGAGTCTTCTTTACGTGTAGTTTTACAGAACACATTCCGTTCTATTCTGAAATACATTACATTGCAATACAAAACAATACAACACAATAGATCAGCTGTAGCTTTGGTCAACTATTTTTCATAATGTGTCGCCTTTTTGTATAGTTTTACAGAACACGTTTCGTCGTATTCTGAAATATACTTTAATAGAATGCAATACAATGCAATACAACACAACCTTGCCTAATCAAAGTTGGATTCACCAACTCGAATCTCCTTTCTATGCGGGCAACATTGCATGTCACAAGTATACGTCAAACTGGTAGTTCAGTCAGTTGCAATTTATAGAATTGTTCAAGTGACCGGGAAAAAAAGATTGAATTCAATTATATTAGAAAAGCACGGTAACACGGTTACGGTTTCAATACACACTACCCATTCGCAATAGAAGGCTGGTTCTACCCTTCCTGTGTGTTAAATTAAATGTTTTAATTGATGCTGACCATAGAACTACCCATGCCCACTTTTCGCCGCATCACAACTCACTCCCAGCCTCTGCAAGCAAGTGTTAAATATTTAAGAGAAACAGTTACGCATACTTGAATCGTCAGTTTAAAGCCACTATTATGTACTTTTATGGAAAACCCAGTATTCAAGTAGGTGCTTCGCGTTAAAAGATGAGCTCCCTAAGATAGGAAATGAGTCATAACTTCCGATAGTTGCTTAAGTAGTAGGCGTACTACGGCCGATTGCTTGGGGTAGCGTCCTGGCTCCGAGCCCCGGTACTAATCCACTGATCTCAATTAGGACACCGAGGAGAATGCGATAATATGAGACATTAGGCTCACTTATTTTATCACGAACGCGCAGTACATGAAAATAGAAAAAATCTTCGCGCCGTTTGTAGGAGCTAATTCCTGTATTGCCGTTTTATACTCTACGGGTCGTATATACGATGCGAAAGTCCGGCCATTTCCGTTATGTTCCGGTGGAAGTGTCTGCTATAAAGTGAAACTCGTTTAGTGGAAAAGGCTCCCCTTTTTTACGGCGGCATTGCATAAAGATGCGCTTGTGGAGTTTGGCTCCGTGATCGTTCGCGTCGACTGCGGTCCCAACATCGACGGCCGTCACTCTGTAACTGGGCGATCTTAGTACAGGAACAGGGCCGGATTAGGAAGCGTTTAGGCGTACGTATAGTCTCACACAGTCGGCGGATTGACTTCGAAAAAGCTATTCAAAATAACCCATTACTGCACGAAATTAGTGCTCGAAAGTGTGTACACGTGGCTACGTATATTTCTACAAGCCTCGCGCACTCGTATCGAACCATTAGAGTTAGTTAGCTAGCAGTGAACCACTTAAACCCGCCCTTGGCGTCACTAGTAAAATAAGTCATGAACAACCTGCCTGCAAGGTAATTAGCACTGCGGCTTTCTACAGCCCTCGAAAAAACTGTCGCTTTATGAAGGTATGCCCGAAGCCGGCTATGTGGTATTCGGGGCGACATTCAAATTTCGCGGGTTGTCTGATCGGCCAATCGGAGCTGGCCTCGGCAGCGAGCTTACACTCCGGCCCTGGTCCGCAGCCCTTCTTTCCCTTCCCGAAGTTGTCCTTCAGTGACAGATCGTGCGCTCGGTACCTGACAAGAGTCATGCGCTTGCCTCGACACGCCTCCTTCGTGCGGTGTTGGCGAGCGCCTTTAATTCCACGCGGCCACCTTCCCCCTCGACGGGTCACGTGACCGAGTGACGGCAACGCGGGCAAAGGCACGCGAGGGCGTCAGGGGCGAATGGGACGCATGAGCCGGAAAAGGACGCGTCTGCGCACCTCGTCTCCCGCGTCCGAAAGACCGGTTTGGCCTCCGGAAACGTTCCGCTCTCTGCGCATGAATTTCGCCCTTTACTCTATCGTTTGCACCAACCAAGCTGCAAGTAACCGGCGCGAAAGAGGCCGAAAAGATAAGATGGTCGCATGCAGAGCCTGCGTTGCTGATTAGTACCTGTCCAGCACTTACAACGCCTCCACTGTCAAAAGCTACTTACTAGTGCGATTGAAGCGGCTTCTCAATCAATGACGATTCGATACCCACGGTATAACTCGCTTGTAAGAGAAGTAGCAAATGTGTGAACGCGCGTAAATTTAAACGTAGTTAAAAGCCACAATTTGTCATCGTTTTTGATCCGCGCGCAATTTATTCTCAGGCAACCGACTTCCAGTCGCTAGTGAGAGTTGCAGCCTTACCATTAATTTACACCGGTTCTAAACCAACGCCCTTTGTGAGCACCGATCTCGTACGAGTAAAGGGGTCTACAATTCGACACAATCGTGGGGTCGATCCAGCTTCAGAGGCAGTTCAACCAACTTTCTCTATAGCGAGCAAATTGTCGTGCCGGTTGGCTGAAACAGCACTGGCTGCGAGCTACACTTAACTCCTGTGGCTAAAAGCGCACCTCGATGTCTACCATATTATTTCCACGCATCTGTCTTGGTAGCCTCTGATACTCAACTGCACCTGGCTAGAATGTCATGTTACTACCACTCTTAAAAGCGAGCGCGCCGTTTTTTCAGTGCGAAGTTAAAAACTCCTTCTGAAATGCTTGTGGTGATTCATGAACAGTTAAAAATTAGAGATAAAATAGATATATCGGGAGATAGAGAACTGATAAATTTAGAAAGGGGGGCAGGAAGCTCAGAAGCAGGATATCACCGCAACCTTACAGAGGTTCGCCAAACCGCGTACCTTCCAGATTTCTTTGGCGTGAGAGTGGACGCTCTTGCGTGCCTTTGCCCCGCGAGTCAAGGTGGTTATTCGCCGCATACGTGGCTCCGGTGTTTATTTTTTCTAAAGCGAGTAGTCGTGAAGCCGTTACACGTGGTTGATTACGTATAGTCAGAGTCCCCGCACCCCCGCCACGCATTGTCCCACCCGGTGAGCCCCTCGCGCGCTTCTCCATCCCCTTCCCATTCAGTAGCAGTGCGCGAATGCTGGAGCGCTGACGAGCATCGAGCATGGATCGATCCCGTATCTCAGTGCGCTTCTTGAAAGGAGTGGATCTCAGTCGCACTGATGCACTCCTGTCCGCAGTATTCAGGCGGGCGCAATACGACAACTTTCTAAACTTGTCGAAAGCCTACCCGACGTTGCGTCTCGAAAAACAGCATCTACAACGTAGAAATTGAAAGTTTCGTTAACGAAAAACTTTGTTGTTGACCCCACGCAGACGAGAGAAAAACTATTTATACTCTGCGAGTCTTTTCCGTAGTATTTGTTCCAGCGTAGCTAATATAAAGAAACATGCAATGGTTGTAGTACTGCTCAAGTGATGCTATCCACTGACTGCAACTGAACACGCTGACGACTACGGGTCGCTAGTGATGACCAACGTTGGCTTATATCAAAGGAAGTCCGCTCAACAATCGCAGCCCGTTTTCTGCCGAGAAAAAGCCGCGTTTATCACAGGCTGCGTTCGTCATTAAAATGCATCTTTACAGTCGGGTCGTTGGCGGTTCTGCAGACTATGAGATGTCAATTCAAATTTCTTTTGTAACATCGTATAGGAAGAGGAGATTACGTGCTGTTGAAATTTCAAACTCGAGCATAAAAGATACACGCCTCTTCCAAGCCGTGTATTTGCCCCATTTCAGAGTCTAATTAAATCGCTAGTAACAAAAAAAAAACACACGCTTATTTAGAAAAAGTTATTTCAGGCTGAATTTTTTATTGTCGTGAAATTCACTTTTTTTTTTTTTTTCACTAGGCGGGACAAATCCTACTGGGTGTCGGAAAACTTCCGATGAGGTCGGTATCTGATATACCGTCTCACCTGATTGGCTGTGCGGGTTGAAACGTCACGAAAAACAGTGCGGGTAGATAATCACGCGATACCGCATGAAAAACATCCCCAGCGGGAGTTTTCCCGCACCCCGTAGGACTTTCGCCTTGGTTGCTATACTACTTCACTCAATGAACAAAGTTGCGCAATGAGCAGTTACCGCTGTTAAGTTGTGGTTCAAGCTCGTACATGGTTACGGAAACATTTTGAAAATCTAGGAGGCGCTAGAAATCCTCATTGTGTCTTATGACGAAGGCCCCCGGTCTTTAGCCGTCGGGATAATTGTGGTTAAGAAACGGGAACCGCGCTGAGTGCATAGTGGCTGTACAACCATACTGAATACTCAGTAATATCATTCTCCTTCATGATTTTTTACATCAAGCTGAAAATAATGTCCAAGCCAACGGAGGAGGATATTTAGCGTGCGTTGAGAATGGCTCACTCGAAGTTTTTTACGTAAAAATATGTACAGACCTTTATAACGTTCGCAACTAAGGAATTTCTGAATTTGTCCATCACCCGCTTGATACGCTTGTACCACGGCTAGTCAATGCATGTCGGGCTACCCCTGATTAACGCAGACACTAAAAAGTTTTATAATATTGCGTATGTGTATACTGTTGACAATTATACTTTAAAATAGTAGCTCATACGGGACAAAGCTATGCGAGTTCCTTCGGTGAAGGTGAATCCCAACTGGTGACACATTTTAGCTCGTAAGAGCGGAAAGAAAGTCTTCCAGGTCGGTAGACGTACTCTCTAACTTTACAAGGTGTTGTTTAGAAACAGTAATTATCTTGTGTTCCACGTGACTAAGCCTAATCAGCCTGGGAAGTGCAAAAAGCCTCCAGAACTGTGCAGCAGGTAGGCTTTGCCTCAAGACACTGTGTCAGCGAGGTGAAACTATCGAGTCAGTGACCGATGTGTCGCGACGCCTGCTTGTGTAATTATCTCAATGAGAAATTGAGCATTCGCTAATTATTTTGCATTTACCTACGTCTTTATGGGAAAAAAAGTGAATATTTCAAGGTCGTATCATTTTACACTCTGTGACAGTTTAGCTTAAAAAACAAGTCAAGTCAAGTCAAGTCAAGCCAAGACAAGCTCTTTTATTTCCAAAAAAGGCTGCGTTCCAGTTCGCGGACAGCTTGGTAGGCAGCTTACGAAGCAGTCTAACTACACTTCTAAAGGAATAAGAATTGGAACGTCGCAGAGGTCCCGAACGCAACACCAACGCAGGCGGCAACCTCGTAGCAGACACGTTGAGAACGCAAGCCGCAGGTTTCGTAAATAACATTGCCGGTATAATTACAAACATTACGGGGTTTAAAAATTAAACAAAATCATCTTCACCACTAGTAAATCATACTAAATATTTCAATAAAAGAACAAGTGCTTTCTTTTACAACATTAATACTCAAAAAGGTGGCGCTGGCGTCAAATTTACAACAAAACGTTGTTCTGAACAGCGTACAACTGTAAAGATTTTCGCCAGAATTTGAGACGCTTGAAATATTCCCTCAAAGCTTTCTGGTAGAGCCACTGCATTTTTATCTCCCTCAAAACACAAGAATTTGATGTACTTTCACCGACGAAGTGCAGTAGGAAATATTTAAATGTGTTCCCACCAACCAACTTCAGGGGGCGAAAGGGGAGCAAAAGCGAAAGTAAAGGCAGCAATCGCACTCAGGCATTTAAGCGAGGCACATAGCAATAAATTCATACCTCAGACTTCTCAAACAAGGTTGTCAACGGAATGCAACTTTCCATTTTATCATCTCTGGTTACTCCTCACATTCATATGAAGGGGATGCTTTTTTTTTACTTTTTCGCAAGAAATCTTTTCGAAATTGCAAGGCGGGCAAGGATGACCGAGCGGAATCAATCATTTTCCTTTATTAAGCGAATAACACGACAATCTTCGCGAAAAAAACTCCATTCTCACTCATTCCAATCCATCTTTCCAATTCTCACGCACCGCGGAAGTCCACATTTAAAACTTTGGTGTAGGTGTGACGTCACTCGATTTCACCGTCTTTTGAAAAAGACAGCACTCATTCGTGACAGCAAATCTAGCACATGATTATAGCGTTCCGTAATCATCCGCAGTTATCGATCAGCTCGTGCAAGCCGCCTGTAACCGGAACCACCTCGAAGAGACGATGCCTCCGCACTCCTTGACGACTCGCTTGCGCCCCCATTGGTCCTTGCACGGAGGCGTTCGCTGGCACCCTTCCGAGTTATACTAGGGGCAAGATGGTTGACGTCGCAAGTAGGCCTTCGCAAGTAGGTGGCGTTGGTGTAGCGTATAGTCATCGCCGAGGCAGTGCCCCCCGTCTCCCACCTCCTTTCTGAGCATGTACAAATTGTCAGGCATGGTCGCGTTATATAATTGTATATGAAGGGCATACTTATACACACGCAATGTGTATGCATATACATACAGACGGACGACCATATTGCTTTTTGATTTGTTTTGTTGCGTTTGGAAGGCTCGAGCCTGTGGTTGCGTAATGGTTCGCAAGTGTAGCGCGTACGGCGCGTTTCTCTATAGACGATAATACGGAAGCGCGTGATAACCGCGCGTTGTGTAAGAAGAGAGGGAGAGAGAAAAGAACGCAGCCACCCTGTACATACGACATGGCCCAAATGTTCAAGCGACGCCTTTGATACGGTGTACCACCACCTCGTCCGAACCTAGATCTCTAATCGTTCTTCGTAGTGCCGGCAGAGATAGGAAGCTGCAGCGAAAAGCGCAGTGCACGCGCATGGTATCGTTGCGTTAGTAGAGCGTTTTAGCTGAACGCGCGTCCCGTTTTGCGAGCCCGCTGAGCGGAGCAGGAACGCATCTGCGCATGCGCGTCAGTCTTTCTACTCCCCTCCACGGGCAAGTGGAACGCAGATGCTAGGAGGGCAGCGTGTTTTACCCGGGTGTGTTTCGCGTCTCTCGTGCCGGCGGCTGAGTCGAGAAGCAAATGCGCATGCGTCGAAGTGGCGTCCTCGACATGCAAAGTGGCCCACGCCGTGCCGTAGTGTCGGCAGCGAGAGGCGGCACACGCTTAGCTGGAACAGTCCGTTAGCTTGTGTCATGAGCGTTGTGTATGCGACTGGAGGCAAGAGGGAGGCCATGACTTCACCCGCCCCTCGTCCAGTCGCGAAGTCTGTTGTGCGTTTAGACGCGCTCCGGATAAAAGTGGACTCGTCGGAGATTTATGCGGCGTGTTGGAACCGCTGACCCCGATGCTCAGCTGTCCTGTGTTCCGTGCTGCATCCTCAAAGACTCAGGGCTTGTGGAGCAGTCATTGGAGTTTTTTTTCCTGTCTGTTTTCCTTTGCATCTGCAAAAGCAGCGACTGCGGTGCTTTCCGAAAGCCAGAAAGCTGTATCTTGCGCTGTATGCGCTACACGCGATGGTAATTTGTTTCAGGCTTGGATCTGAATAACACGAAGAGTTCCAGTTGCTCTTTTATTGTACAAAAAAACTAGCCATAATACGGGCAAACCTTCAGGAGACGTAAGGCTTATAGGCGCTAAGCATCGTTAACGATTACGCCCTTCTGAGCGGTCAGAATCAAAACAGCGCTGAGGGTCCTGTACAGCCGGTAGCCTGACTAACAAAGTAGGCACTGTTTTCAGGCCACCATTTGTGTACGCCTTGCATGTTATCACCGGCTGAACGCGGGGTCGACCACTCACTGTGGGGACTGTGCATTGCGGAAAAGCTGCACGACTTTCGGAAATATCGGTTTGCCTGCGTTGTTCGAATCACTCGGCGTACAGAACATGGAAGTGTACATTAAATTTGCTGAGCAGGAACGTCAAAATTCGCCAAAGTCTAGGAGAAATCAAAGCGCTTCTCGAGGGATTGGAGGCTACCTGCATATTGGGATGTGCGTGCTACCACGCGTCTTTACCCGGGTGCGTTTTGCGTCTCTCGTACCGGCGGCTGAGTCGAGAAGCAACTGCGCATGCGCCGAAGTGGCGTCCTCGACAGGCAAAGTGGCCCATACCGTGCCGAGCAAAAGTGTGTGTCGAAGCACCTTTCGCTCCATAACATGCACAGAGTCAGCTTTTGACTCTCGAAACGGGACTGCAAAGCATAACAGAAAGAACTGACAAATCTCTATTGCGAACACTGTTATTTCTTTTTATTTTTTTTTACGCGTCTCTGAGTAAGAGATAACTGCTGCCCTAGAATCTCACCAGCGACAGCATTAATAGGTGCGTTTAACTTCACAAGTATCGGCATCGTTTGTGATTCCGTAGCAGAGGAGCCTTGAAGAAACGGCGCCGGCGGTTCGACCTTGCTCGGGAAAGACCACAGCGGTATCTCAACAGCATTGCAGAAGCAATGCCCCGCGACGTTAATCATAGGCATACAGCTCCAAGAGTAACGACGTTGTTCATGGACGCAGCCATAGTTTTCCAATGGCTTTCAGCGCCAAAACAAACGGTAATGATGTGTTCAACTTTGTCCACTGCTGCGTATAGGATCTGTCACCCTCCATTGTTCCCGACATTTGGTGGCGGGTGTTGTTTGTGTTGTTTGTGTTTAATCATTGCGAGACTCAGGATGAGAAACTTGCCTTGAGCGGTAGAGCGAGCTTTCATTACAGTACGAAAGTGTCTCGACACAGCCATTTGGGTTGTTTATTTGTGCTGTACACGAACGTCAATAAAGACTTGGTTGTTGCGACAAAACTGGCTGGAGGACAGCAGGAAGACTTGGGTGAGATCAAGTATCGTGTACCACTGTTAGCACAAAGTACGCGGGGAAGATAAATGTACATAGATAATAAACATCACGGAAGGTGACGGACCCGCCTGCTTTGTCCTTTGAATGCCTCTTGCGAAAAACTAACGCTCCTCTGGTGCGTTTTTGTTTGGCAGAAGAGGAAGTACCGAAACTTACGTGAGTATTAAAAATTTCCGAGTAGGTCAGCGTGATGCGTACTCCAAAGCGGATGGAAAAATAGAAATACTTTCTGGTGACGTCTGCGCAGGTAAAGGTCGCAGCTTTCCTTGGTTGCGTCCTTCGCTTCTTGGGCACACGCCGACATATCTCAAGGATTCTTCACATTTCATTGAGCTTTTAGGAGGTGTCACTATCGACGACAGTGAGAGAGATGGAGATAACATTTTAATGAGCTCCAATGTGAGAGTGGAACCCTAGTCCGGGAATCCATGCCATAGCCGTTCTGGCCCGTGTCACCAGGAGAGTCTGGTCCTCAGGCTGACAGCTGGTCAACCATGTCTCACAGCTCATGAAAGGAACGGGTGAAGAGGGGTGGTAGGGAGGGGTTGTTAGCGCATTCCAGAATTGTATGCTGAAGGGTACCTAGTTGTGGACAAAATTTGCATAGAGCGGTGTACTGTGTGGGAAACAATAAATTAATTCGAACCGGGTGTACGTATTTCCCTGGTTGTAATTGTCGGAGTGTTGTTGGTGTCTTTTGATGTGGAGTCAATGTTCACATGTGGGCCCGTCGATTACGCAGTGCGGTGTTGCAAGGATCTACTCGAGAACGATGCATCTCTGCCTTCGCGTTCGCCAACTGAGACACAAGACTTAGGCCGCCTCCTGAAATTTGCATAAAGAACACACATTTTGTTTCAACGGACAATTTTGCAAGCAGCAGTTTAGAACAGCGATGGAGAGCTTCTGTTTCGTAGCACATGCAAATATTGCCTTAGAGGCACTAGAAAATTCTGCGCTACGCTCGTACAAGACGGCTCCAAAATTGTTTGTCCGCTACGTAGATGACTGTTTTTTGTGTGACCGACCGCCGAGACATAATGCCTTTTCTTGAGCATGTAAACTCTTGTGTTCCAGGAAAATAATGGACAGATTGCCTTCCTCGGCGTACTGTAAGACGGTCGGCCAAAGGATTTATAACCAGTGGGTATCGAAAGCCGACCCACCCTGGGGTTCGACTCTGCGCTTCCTATATGCCAAAAAATGCTCCGTTGCCACTGCACTCTTCTCACGCGAATCGCGAATCTGCTCTGACTCTGGTCTGCTCAATCAAGAGCCAGCCGCGGTAAGGAAGGACCTTCACAGCAACGGCTACCCTTCACAGCTTCTGAGTACTCAGCAATGGCGGGCTTCAGTTGCCTGCTCTGGAGGGGTTCCTGAAGAAGACGGGCAAAAAACGCGCTGCCGTCCCCTACACGCAAGGTATCAGTGAAGCTCTTGCAAGGGTGTTCGGCACATGTGGCGTAAAAATTGCACATGTGCCAACCAACAGGCTTAAGCAAAAGCTGGTACGCTTGAAGGACCTTTTAGAAAAATCAAGATTCCCAGGGGTTGTCTACGAAATACCGTGCAAGGATTGCGACGAATCCTACAAAGGTAAAACAGGAAATTTAAAACAATTTAGTGGCTCCAGAATGATGTCAAAAAAGGCAATGCATGCTTGAATGCCTTGGCGGATCATCACCTGCTACTAACCAAGTCATCGATTGGGATTCTGCGAGCATCATCGCATCAGAGAAGCGCCTATCGACACGACTACTTTTAGAAACCGTACATATCCAAACAACTAAAAACACGATTAGCCGGTCGAGGGGTAATCTCCCCGAGATATAAATGCGCACTCTGCGACAACGAACTTATAAAATAGTCGCGCTCTTTTACACCCCCTCTTCATTCTGAACAAAGGACCCTTAGGGGCCACGAAACGTCTTTATTTGTTTTTTGTTGTTTTGGCAAAGTGAGTGCCGGTTCGTATTTCATCTCTGAGAACGTATGACCATCTTGATTATTCTGTAAGTTTGCCCTTCTCGCTTTCCGAAATGGAATATAAAGTGGCCTAAGAACGAAAATGTTCATGTAAGTACACCCCCCTACGAAATTTCTGATTCGCAAGCACACTACTAATGTTCTCGCCCCGTATGACAGCAGCCGTTTTTCGAGCAAAATTCTGCCTCAACGCTAGCAGCTCATCTACACGTCTGAGTTTGTCCCAAGCACCCGCCGAGGTCGTTCAGTGACTATGACATTGTGCTGCTGAGCCCAAGGACGAGGGTTCGGTCCCGGTAGCGTTGGCTGCTGTTGAGATGGAGGCGATAAGCGAAAACGTCGGTGTCAAGATTTTGGCACACGTTGAAGAGCCCCAGGTGGTCAAAATTGATCCGGAGAGCTCCACTACAGCGCGCCTCATAGCCCAGGGGCGGTATACTTTCGCGTTTTGCCCGCTTTATGTCCGTTTCAAAAGTGACCGTTTTGAGCCAGCCCTCATTGCTCAAAGCGAACACCCGGATGTGGCGCCATGCAAGCAAGGCGGAGCAGCTATGAGCCGCGGCTTCTCGGAGCAGACGATTTGGAGCAGACGATTTTTCGTCGCCTTGTTGTTGGTTCGCTGGCGGAACAACAAACACACAAAAGAGAGTTTAAAATAGGTTTAGTCGTTTAAAATGTGTTTACAAAACAGTAGCGCAAAAGTCAACCCAAAGCCGCCTACAACTGGAAGTACGTCACAATAAAACGGACGCAAAGCGGACGTTTCAAAACGGACAAGCACGAGAATACTGCCCCTGGAGTAGCTTCGGTGCTTTAAAACCCACAATCGGTCTGTACCAAGCGATATTAGCGGCAGTTCTTGAGGATATTCGAACTTGTACACGCCGCTTCCAGAGTGGAAAGGCAGAGAAGAGCGACGTGGCGTATGCGCGCCAGCGTAGTACGCATCCGGGCTGGCCGGACGGCTGGACATACACGTCCGCTCAGCGCGGCCTGAGTCAACAGACCAAGCAGCAGCGCTGGGTTCGCCGCCGTCTGCTCGTTCCCAGACGCACATCAGTGCTACGACTGCTCTGTCGTCGGTCGGTGGCAGTACACTACGAGTGGTAACCGTATACGACCGCTACCTGCTCGCCAACTCAGCCGTACCCCGAGGACTCGGATTTCGTGAGGACCCTTCGTTATTCTCCATCTCCTTTGTTGTTTGTTGGCGAAACATTTGTCGCCAACCGGGTGGTTGTTTCGTTCATGCGTTTGCCCAAAGTTTGCATTGTTAGGCGTAAGCGATATCGTAGCAAAATCGTACCGTAAATAAGTTACTGATCACCCCAGTCGCACTGTATTCGACACCAGGGGCGGTATTCTCGAGTTTTGTCCCTTTTGCGTCCCTTTCAAAAGTGTTCCTTTTGGCGAGCCCTGATTGGCTAAAAGCAAACAACCGGACGTGACGTAACGCAAGCGCAACAAACTTACTGCAAACGCCCATTGCTTAACCGGAAGTACGTCACGATGAAAGGGACTCAAAAGGGACGTTTCCAAAGGGACAGTTACGAGAATACCGCCCCAGGGTCGTTTTTATAAGTACCGCTTAAAGCAGCGGCCATATGTGCGGTCTCTTTGGGAACGCAGACAAGGGTATTGCCAAGCTTGAGATTACAATCATGGGTAAGCGCGTTACGAATAAACTCACTTTTACCTATTGAGCGTTAAAGTGGCCGTACAGCAGTGTTCAACGGAATCCGAAACAGCGCTGGCAAAAGTGACAAGAAAGGGCAACACTTGGCGCTGTGTTGTCTGTTAAAACTGCTTTGAATTCTGGTGAATATGTGCCAACAAGTCTTAATACCCGTTTTTTCCTAAGCCTGCTTCATTTGTTTCATTGTTTTCACTTCATTTCTTTCGCGCCTGCAAAAATTACGAAAGCTACAGCCATCGACAGCATAGAACGGCACTACTCGGTTATTTGGTCACCACAGGCGATGCATTTTTTTATTATGTGGCGTGCCGCAGTGGCCCAAGTGGCTAAGGCTTTCGTGCTGTTGAGCCCAGGAACGCGAGTTCAAACCCGGACGGGGTGACCGCTTTTCAGATAGAGGCAAAAAGTAAAAACGCCTGTGTGTCGATATCTGCAGAAGGTCTGGCGCTCTTTGCCAAAGTTGGCCTTGTTGTGCCAGTAAAATCCAATCATCATCATCATCATCCTGTCAAGGAGGTAAGATTAATTCATAGCATCGCAGTACACCGCATCCATAGCCCAGGGGCGGTATTCTCGTGTTTGTCCGTTTTGAAAACGTCCGTTTTATTGTGACGTACTTCCAGTTCTAGGTGGGCTTTGGGTTAACTTTAACGCAACTGTTCGTGTAAACACATTTTAAACGACTAAACCTATTTTAAACTATCGTTTATGTGTTTGTTGTTCCTCTTGCGAACCAGCAACAAGGCGACGAAAAATCGTCTGCTCCTAATCGTCTGCTCCGAAAAGCCGCGGCTCATAGCTCCGCCGCGCTTGCATGGCGTCACATCCTGGGTGTTCGCTTTTAGCCAGTCAGGGCTTGCTCAAAACGGACGCTTTTGAAACGGACACAAAACGGATAAAATATGATAATACCTCCCCAGGTGTAGTTTTGGCGCGTAAAATCCTCAAATTTGAATTTTTAAAATCTCTGGTGTGTTTTGCTGGGACGTTCTTTGAAGCGGATAACGACTTAACCCTGCAAATGTAAGGAACCCGGCCTACATCAGCTGTATGGCTGCTGTAATGTCACCGAAACCATTTGAATAATTCGGGGAAGGAAGAAAAAAAATATTCCCACTCAGCCGAGAAGGCTAATTGTGTTTTATTTTCTCGCAGTCGACGTCCTCTTCCTCTACACTTGCATTTTATTTTCTATTATTGTTCAATACGCTTAAGCTGTGCTCATAGGCGCGGATCCAGGTTTAGATTAGGGCTGGAGGCTGGGTGAGGAGGTGCGAAATTAGAGCAGCCCACTTGCTCCTAAATGTCACAGGTCGAAAATAAAAAATAAAGTAAGCTCACACTAACGCGTAAAACTTGAAGGTATACAGCGAAGCTGTGCGGAGCCTTTATGATCATCACGACGGTTTAAGCCCCCGATTGCAGCCTATTTGCTTCTCCTTCGCTGACGCAAAGACCTTTACTCCATCATTGCTGCTATAAGTGTGAGCTTCTGTTATTTTTATTTTTTAGAAGTAATAATTATTTTACACTACATTGGAGGGGCGTACGCTATGACGTGTCTTTCTCGCTTCGAGCAAGGGTTGCCACGATTACGGCGAACCCTCTAGTTTTTTGTTGTTTTGTGTTTCAAATATTGGCCAATCTCCCGAGGTGGATATGCTTGGCTGGACATACGTGCCCTAGGGATGCTGGGCTGTGGCCGCGAGGCACGAACACACAAGCTCTTGGCTTTTACTTGGTTTTTGTTAACTGCAGAGCGGTCGCCGCAATCTTGACTAACCTCCTTGAGTGGGCATATTTGGCTTGACAAGCGTGCGCAGGGGTCGGTGGGTTTTGTTAACCGCCGGGTGGTCACCGTGAGGCCCGCGCTCACGGGCGCACGCTCGGGAATTTCTGGGCATTTTTAACTGCGGACACGAAAAATTGCGATTTGCTAAACAGCTTCGCTGTTAAAATAGGTACTTGAAAAATTGATGGTAGCGCCAACTTCGCGGAGTCTTCGTGTAGACATTCATGGCCCTATAGTTTTCGTTTAGTGAACATTGTTTGATTTTTATCGCGTTGTGAAGCGGTGGCGAGAGACATTCGCATTCTCTTGACATGATACGAGTTTTCTGGAACAAACAAAATTACTGAATATTCGTTCCAGCGATTTCACTGAAGAAAAGAAGGACAATGCAGTACATGAAAGGCAGGGAGGTTAGCCAGAGAGGAGTCCGGTTGGGTACCCACCAGGGGAAACGGGAAAGGACGCATTTAAAGGGAACTAAAGGGTTATAAAAAAGATGGGAAGTGGAGCTTGAGGGAGCAGAAGAAGAACTAGTAAAGGTAAGTACAAAGACAAAACCACTGTAGATAATAATGCCTAAAACAAAACAGGTAAACTGGGCAAATTAACGAATGAAAAACGGTACACACTGTCCCTTAACTGTTCAGACAAGCCTGTGGCATCTAAAAACGGAATAAGGCTTTGTTGGCATTTTGGGACTGCGATGGACAACGCCTTTGACATAAAAGTCTGCACAGTTAAACGGCTGGTTGTCGGGCTTCCGGAGGCCTCTGCGTTGCAAACCAGGCCACACTGGCACAAAAAGTGGTCTGTTGTTTCATCATTCCCAGGATTAGAACTGGTCGGCAGAAACACCGCACTTTCGCGCTACAAGATACGGCAGTCTAGATGACCCCGAGTGCTCACGGTGCTCAGCCAATAACGACACTGCACACATCCTGTGGGACTGCCCTCGCTTTGCCGACTGTCGACAACGAGCCTTCAAAAACGTAGGACTGGCAAGCCCACCAAGCCTTTATGATTGGCTTTATCCAAGTCGTTTCAATCAGAACGAAGAACGGCGCCTGCTCACCGCTCTACGAAACTCCTTCGAGACATCTGGTCTCCACCATTTCCTTTAGTTTCGCACCCCATTGGATGTATCATACTTTTTTTCCCAACTCGCATTACCTACCCGCCGCGGTGGCTGAGTGGCTAAGGCGTTGCGCTGCTGAGCACGAGGACGCGGGTTCGATTCCCCGCCGCGGCGGCCGCTTTTCTGATCGAGGCGAAAAGCAAAAACGCCCGTGTGTACGAGATTTCGGCGCACGTAAAGATCCCAGGTGGTCGAAATTAATCCGGAGCCCTCCACTACGTCACGCCTCATCGCTTGTGTGCGTCGGCGCGTTAAACCCTATAAACAACAACACCTAACCCTTCTCCCTAGACACCAAAATTCGCTAAAGCGTAACATGGCGTCTTTGTATCCCTTGTACAGAGGGCAACACACTTGTCTATAACACAGTTTTCGTACTTATAGGCTTATCTTGCCTCGGCCGAGAAGCATTTGAAGAAAACTATTGTGTCATTCTCAAGCCTTAACCATATATTTTGACCTCAACATTTTTTTAGAAAAGTTTGAGTCCGCAGTTTTGAGAGGTCACTAGTTGAAGTTGAACTCAGTGTTATAGACAAGGGTGTTGCGCACTGTACATAAAATAAATGCGTGTTACCACAACCCATCCGTGGTACACATGTTATAAGCAGGGCTCTCAACCATGCCGATAGTGAAGGAGTAAGCATAAGGGAAGCAATAGCCACAGCATAGCCACAGGCATAGTAAGCATAGCAACAGGCAACAGAGTATTGGCGTCCGAGCGCGGCATGTTAATAGGTAAGTGGCGCTGCAGAGCGGCGTCGAGCGAGTACCAGCGCGGATTTGAAAACGCCGGCGTATTTCAACGAGCAAGCGTGATTTTGCGGGTGTCTGAGAGAGTGACCTTGCATAGTCGAGGCGCGATAACTGGATTCAGGCCAATTCGACACTTTCGTGGTGCATAGTGAGCCGCTTTATCTGCACGTTCATTCCGGGAAATGCCGCAGTGGCTTATGAGCCATTGAAAAATAATAATTTGCCCATGTCTGACTAGGATGTCATACCCCTGACGGATCTCGGTCACAAGCTGTTCACATAGGCCGCGGCAAAGAGCAGACTGCAGGCTGTGAAGAGCTGGCCTATAGTTGCAGAGGACAGCCCACTTAATGCGTAGCATTATTTGCCGAGTGCTCCCCCCCCTTATCCCCCAGCCAGGATCGCGTAACGCCCTGCATTTCCACAAAAATGCAGATATCGCGGAAATTTCATCTGCAATCGCTATATAGCGTATGGAGATAACTGGTTGGACGAAATTTTGAAATACCAAAAAAAAAAAAATACGGAAAATGGCGAAACGTGTAACGCCCTGCATTCCCACAATACTGCAGATTTCGCGAAAGCTCCTCCTGCAATCGTTATAATAACGTAAATGGGGATAATTGGTCGAACGAAATTTTGAAAAGCTAAAAAATAAGAAAACTATAAAAGGATTACAGAAAATGGTGAACCATGTGGCGCCCTGCATTTCCACAATAAAGCAGATTTCACGAAAGTTCCAAATGTATAATCGTTAGGTAACGTAAACGGAGATAGTTGGTCGAACGAAATTTGAAAAACTAAAAGATTAAGAAAAAATATTAAGCAATTACGGAAAATTGCAAACCGTATAACGCCCTGCGTTTCCACAAATAATGCCGATTTCGCGAATTTCCCACTTCTAATCGTTATATAGCGCAAATGGAGATAATTGGTCGGACAGGATTTAGAAAACCTTAAAATCTGACTGTAAAAAACTCCCACTCAAGTCAAGCGGCATAAGAACGCTACGCAATAGTAGATAATTCTCTGAATTTCTGCAGAATTTTTCGGGGGTGATCTTTGCTTCACGCACAGAAGAGCCTCGCGAATAACTGTGGGTTCAGATGCGGGTGACGTACTCCGACGACGGTGCCACCTCTCAATGCGCATGAAAGACGACGATAAGGTTTTGAGGAAATATTTTGCCCTAAGCGGTGTCCGGGGACCATTTATTCCGGAACCATAAGTTCCGGTACCGTAAGTTCCGGGACCATTTGTTCCTAGTTTGAAGTTCGGACCATCTGTTCCGGGACCATTTGCTCTGGAACCATAAGTTCGGGGCCATTTGTTCCGGGACCATTTGTTCCTACAATTTCCAACTTCTCGTGCCTACGCAGAACGCAAATGACCGAACGTATACCGCGAATTTGAAAACTCAACAGGAGTCGGCGGGAGGCCCCCAGCCAGGAAATGGTTCTTTGGACAGCACAGACGCGGTGTTTAGCAGTTGTCAATATGTGGCTTTCCTTTAGGGCATAGGCGGTGACTACGGGGAGGCTCGGGGGCCCGAGCCCCAGCCGGGATTGGGGGGCTCTGCCCCCTCCTGGCAATGCTGACCTGCCCTTACGACCCCCTTACTCTCCGAAGTGCCATTACGAATGCCATTACCAGTTGACATTTTTAAACAGTTGCCTCTACGTTTTCACTTGCAATTTATTGGGGCTAAAGGTTACTGCATCATTTAATTGGCGCATGCGTGGACGGCTTACTTTCAAACTTTTCATGTAGTCCTTCGACGTATCACCGTAGGAAGACGAGCGCATTAGAGGCATGTATGCGTGCGTGCGTGTGTGTGCGCGTATATATATATGTGTGTGTATACATATATGTGATGGGTAATTTCATCATCATCACCATCACGTGCTGCAAGTCTGGGAGGGGGCGATCCCCCCTTGGGAAAATGAAAACTCTCCGCCTGTGCTTTAGGGAACGCTGTAGGGAACGTTTAAATTATTCTGGCACGGTTGACCTGCGGGCCCAGCGAGGGAGAAGTCTTTATATTTTTGTTTTCAAGCGACGTCCACCCAAGTAGGTACATAAAAAAGTGTCCCTGTAAAGACGCAGGCGTAGCCTGTTCGCGTGAGATAAGCCTTATAACGGGCCTCGTTGGGCGACCGTATTTTACTTGTTTGAGGAACCGGGCGTGTCCCCTCTAAATATAGATTGTTGCATATTAAGATATCCGCGCCGCATGGCCGCTACGATTGAGGCCAAGCGGGCTCGTTCGAAGACACACACCGAACTCGCATAAAATTTATCCCGTTTAGTTGCTGCAATAGTGATCCTCCGGTGCACCAATAACCGCGTCAGATTTTGGAAACTTGCTGGAACTCCCAATGGGGAATTGTCGTATAGTGCGTAAAACTTCTCTGCAGTCGCTAATCTCTGCACATACAGGTCGACATGTTGTGTCTGTGCAAAACTCTACAACTCGGCGAACTCGAGAAGTCATCGTCATTACCCAGTCATAAGCATAACTCAGTAATAACATAATGTCATATGCGTACCTCATATGACACGAATCATAAAGGTAGAAGATCGCCCATCTTCGGCATGAAGTTTGTTCAATGGGGGGTCAGCCCTGTGCCGTGGACCTCATGGACAGCTGCTGGCCGAGATTAGACTATTGTACGACCGTGCCGCCCAAGCGGGTCATGACATTGCCTTCCAGTGGCGTCCCAGTCATTGCGGCTTTGTCGGAAATGAAAGTGCGGACGCTGCCGCCCGCTTGGCACACCAAAAAAACGGATACCATATCCATTCCGTTATCCAGGACGGACGCAGCTAGGACTCTCCGCAAACTTGCCCGGGGGACCACGCTATCCAGATTTACTACCAAGAGTTCCGAGCGCTCTTATTATTGCCCTGGACCCGCATCTCAAGCGTCCCCTTCCATTAGGCCTCCCACGGTCTGATGCAACCGTTCTTTGCCGTCTCTGGCTTGGAGTAGCATTCACAAATGCTTACTCCTATTTGATTTGAACGGCAGCCAGTGAGGCGTGTGAAGTCTATGACACACCAGAGACCATACGACATGTCCTATGCGAATATCCACGTTTTCCTCGGAAAGAAGCCAACTCTCTTAGACTCTACGGAAGCTAGACTCTCGGCGCCCGTTCTCTAAGGAGAAAATCCTGGGCCACTGGCCTTCTCCGTCATCTACGCACAAGGCGACAAAACAGCTCCTGTGTTTTCTAAAAATGACGGACTTGCACAGAAGACCGTAGCACAAAATTCTACCCTCTACAAACTCAGTGAACTTTTTTGTCTATAGTGTCCTACCGCTTGGCACACCCCTTTACGCTCTGTCCGTACCTTTCCCCTTCTTCTTCTCTTTTCCTCCTTTTCCTCATTGTTCCCCTTTCCCCCGTGTAGGATAGCATACTATAGGCTGTAGCCTGGTTAACATTCCTGCCTTTCCTTTACCTTTTCTCTCTCTCTCTCTCTAAATGTAGAGCATGGTTCCCTTCCTTCCCTTTCTCTCTGCATCCCTTTCCCTTTCAAAAAGAAAAAAAGAGAACTTGTAAAAAAGGGCAAAGTAAAGACAAAAAGATCAGAAAAGCAAAAAAATAAAGGAAGCTCTCACCAACGCGTAAGACTTCAAGGTAGCGAAGCTGTACGCAACCTCCAGGATTGCAGCCGATTTGTTTGTTCTTCACTGCCGCAACGACCTTTACTTCATCATGGCTGCAACGGAACAATTCCACTGCTGGGTGTTCCAGTCAGCAGCTGTAATAGCCCAAAACAGTGGATAGCATCACTTAAGAAATCCTGGCGTTCCATCTTACACCTCGTTACACGGATATCTAATAAATATGGAGGGGCGCACCAAGCAGCTTGTACCACACTCGCGCGTGCCGTGGCACATGGACGTTTCACTTACGGCTTCCCGGTCTATGAGCTACGACAGTCACATGTTAATGCTCTTCACAAGATGAATCGGCACCTTCTCCGGGTGATTAGTGGCCTCCCCTCATTCACCCGGGTAGATACTCTCCACGAAGCAGTTCCTCTTCCGCCTCTCACTAATCTGATTGAAGAGACCAAACTACGTTTCCAATATCATCTGGACCATTCGCCACAGGGAAAAAGACTTCAGAAATGGGACCGCCTAAACAGCGACTCTGACAGCACGGATTTGCCGCCAGCAATTCCTCCGTGAGAACGCCCCTCCATCGGTATTCCACGTCGACGCCCGATCCGGCGCCATAACCGAATAGTGCGCGAACAATACGTTCGCACGCTCGCAGATGACAAGGCAGGCGACGAAATTGACATTTACACCGACGCGTCTTTGAGTGCGATGATGGCGGCCATTGCCTGGACATCTACAGACCTGCCAGAATTGAATGGATCCCGGCAAATTTCCAACACATACGGCCTTGTAGAAGAAGTAGAACTTCCGGGAATTCTGGCAGCCACCCGGCAAATTTATGACCATTCCGCCCATCTTAGCGCGAAGAAATTTCGCATTATCACGGATTCTTATGTTGCTGTCCGATAATTGAACCGTCCATTTTTCCCAAACATTACGGCGACAAATATCCTGACCACGATACGAGACCTACAAATTGAAGGATTCAAAATTCGCATTGTTTGGACTCCGGGACATACTTCCGGCGCACGAGGCAACCGCATGGCTCACGACGCAGCCAGGGAGAGGCTACTATCACCTCCCACGGTGCCCGCCACGCCCGTCCCCTCTCTCCAAGCAGATTGGCAACTCCGGCTACGTCTCCTCAAAAAAGAAAGCAGTAAGCGTTTGCAAGCTGAAACTCCGGTTGGCATCCTTGCGCCTCTCAAGCCCTTTTCACGTTCGGGCGAGGTATTTGCCAATAAAGTGTATGCAAATGCAGCGTACACACCACACATTGTACATAAGTGGTCAGCCCCAGCAGGCTCTCAACTGCACCGATGCCCCCACTGCAATAGTAATGCCATACCAAATCTATTCCACTTAATTTGGGTCTGTCCTATATTCGCCCGTAACCGCCGTCAACTGCTAACTGTGGGTCCTGCACCCACGACTGAACTGGAGCACGTTAGTCGTGTCCGTGAAGACCCCGATACTCTAGAAATAATTACCCAGTACGCGCTTGAAAACGGTCTGTACAAGCTGGTATAGCGGTCTGACAGACTTTCCCGGACTGGCCATTCCCATCCACGACCAATGTCAACAGTGCAAACTGTGCATTTTGGTGCCACTGAAAGAGTGAAATGTGCATCTTGTGAATAGGACCTTAAAACTAGAAGTGTGTACACTGTGTGAATTGTGATGAATTGTGACCTCTCCCTTTCTGCTCCCCCTCCGCCATCCTCACTTCCCCACAGGGCCTCATGGCCTCTCGTCCTTAATAAAGTATTTCACTCACTCAGTGTAATTTTTGTTTTTTTTTGAAGTGATAATCATTGGACATCACCTCGGAGGTTTCGAGGAAGTGTTGCCATGATTACGGTGAACGCTGGAGTCTTTCTCGTTCCGAACACGTGTTTCCACAATTACGGCGAACGCTGGAGATCCTTTTTTGCCAATATTGGCCAATCTCCCTACGTGGGTATGCTTGGCTGGACAAATGTGCGCCGGGGACGCTGGGCGGTCGCCGTGAGGCACGCACACGCGAGTGCTACATTTTCTTGGTTTTGTTAACTGCCGGGTGGTCGCCGCGAGGCCCGCGCTCACGCGCGCGCACTCGCCAATTACTTAACATTTTTAACTGTGGACACGAAAAATTACAATTTGCTGAACAGCTTCTCCGTTAAAAGGCCTAGACAAAATATTTATTAGACTTTAAAAACATCGTAATGATGTTGTACTCCATGTGGCTTTTTATTGTTTACTCAGTTTTTTTTTTTTGACAGTGGCATTGCAAAATGGCTGATCGTCGTGGAAAGAACATACACCGAGGCCGAGTATAGTTGATGCGTCAGGCGACACAAATATAATTATTGGCACCCGATATTTAAAGTGGCCATTAAGACAGAACACAACTCTGCTCCATATTAAAGGACTAGCCTTTAGCTAACCCGGCTCAATTTCAGCCACAAAAGGCGTTTTTAACGGAAAAACGCAAGATATGTTCAAAAATTTTAAATTTCGCGCTGCAGTGATGTGGTGACGTCACAGTGATGAAACAGATAAATAATCGGAAAGTGTATGGGGAGTCGCCACTGGTTCATATTTGCCCTTAATATCTCCATTATTTTTGCGAAGTTCGCAATAAAATTGGTGTCGTTGGTGCCGAAACGCAGCAGTCTCACTGATGATAGCAAACTTGTATTTTGTCTTCATGGCCCCAGAATGATAGGCAGAGTTGGCGGCCTCATCTTTATGCCCCCCACCTCCCTCCCCCCCCCCCCCCCCCCCCCCCCCCCCCCCAACTCCGTCGCCCTCACTTTATCCAGAGTGAGGTGGAAACCAGGGGAGGAGCATATGGTTATTCTCACACTCGTTCCTCGTTCCTGCTCGTGCTATCGCGGAGCCGTCCACTTGGCCAAGGCCGTAACTATGGTTACGAGTAGACCGGGGAGGCTATAAGGGTTTTGTCGTTGGGGTAGCGCGGAGTGTGAAAGCGGCCCAACGTCACGAAAGAAGAATCGGTGGCATGTGAGCTTGTGAGCGCCGTAGAAAAATTTTCCCTCGGTGGGGCAGGAATTGGTCCCATTACTCAACAGCGGTTACTCAACAACCCGTTCCACTTTTCGTCGGTATTTATCTGGCTCCGGGTTTATGTGCGCAATAACAGGTAATAACGCTACCACGCCCGATGCGGCGAGAGACGCACACGATGCGTCAAGGAATCCACAGACTGTTTATTTCACAGGGCGGACGTCGACATAGTGTCGGCCGCAGTGGCGGGTAACTATACTCGGTGACAACTTAAGAACGGCACCGGAAGTTGCCGCTGTGCCTTATCACCGTAGCCGGATGTTTCTCCGCGCAGCGCAAGTCGGGCGTTACTGGGAATATTTTGAACATGGCGTGAGCGGTTTCCATGATTTTTTGTACTTAGTATGCTTATAAACGACTCCAGTGACGACAAACAAACTGCGTGAGACAAGGCAGACGATATCACGCATTCATAGCAAACCCCTTTCATAACGCGCGCGCACTGACGTCACGGGTCCGGCGCTTTGGCGGAGTGATACTCTACATGAGGTGGTGCCGTTCTTGAGTTGTAACCGAGTATAGTGAAGTCCCTTGATGGGCGTTTAGCAGATGAAGGGACTTTAGCAACTGGCAACGGCGAATGACAGATCCGGTGGCGGGTCGCCGAAACATTGACATGGGAAAACCGCCGGTAAACCTGGGAAAAACTCCAATCGAGAATACAATTTGAAGCCATCGCAGTAAAAAAAAAAAAAATCTACAGCTGCGGCAAAACTTCGTATCACAGCAGAGTGTAATCGTCGGTCAATTTTTCTTTCCTCATTTACTGACTGCGTTCTTTTCGTTCCTTTTCAGGGCATCCGGAGGCCACAGGGGAACCTGAGACTGGCAAGATGGTGGCATAGTTGTGTAGTTCTGAGCACCCAGCTGTGCTTCATCGAGCCAGTCCCCGGTCGCCCAAGAGCACCGCCTCGCCTGCAGCAAACGTTGCAACGCAGCCGTGCCTGCCGCACGGAGGACTCACCGTTGGCGCTTCACTTCGGATTTTGGGAAACGGAGAGAGAGAGAGAGAGGGGGGGGGGTACTTTATTTTCATTAAAAGGGAAGGGGAAACGGGGTGGCGGGGGAGGCTAAGAGCCGCCTCGTTCCAGGCAGCTCGTGGTGTCCTTCATGATGAAGCCCGCCAGGCTCCTCTGCTCCTCCAGCTTGGTTAGTCAGCCACTCTCTAGCGTGTTTTGCCCTAATTGGCTTGGTGTTTGGGCAGACCCACGGGATGGGGGTTTGATCCTGCGGTACCTTACAGTATGCACAGTTTGGGAGGGGTGTGTCTTTATGGTTTCTGTACAGGTGAGGTAGAGCTGGTGTGAGAAGCGTGTTTGTCTGTGCTTGTCAAAGGGTAACCTATTCCTTCCGGGTCTGCAGTCTAGGGTGAGGTGACGGCAGAAGTTTTTTTACCCGGTAAATAGGTCTTCAGTGTGAGGGTAGGAGGACTAGGGTTCTGCCCTTGGTCACTGATGTCGGGCGCCCGGAGAAGTGTTTCGCGGGCGAGCAGACCAGCTCCTTCATTCCACGGCATGCCAGTATGCCCAGGGATCCAGGACACCCTAACTGTTCCTTTGATGACAGAAAAAAATTCAGCAAAAATTCAGAGAATAACATCTACAAATGCGTAGCATTCTTATCCAGCTTGTCTTGAGTGGGTGTGTTTTACAGCCAATGTTTTTGTTTTTTCTAAATATTGTACGACCAATTACCTCCTTTACGCTATTATAGCGATTAGAAGTGGAACATTCGCGAAATTCGCATTATTGTGGAAATTCTGGGCGTTACACTCTTCGCCATTTGGCGTAATTATTTTATATTTTTGTTACTTTTTAGTTTTTCAAAATTTCGTGTGGCCAATTATCTCGATTCACGTTACTATAACGATTACAGGTGAAGCTTTCGCGAAATCTGCATTATTGTGGAAATGTCATGCGTTATACGTTTTTGCCATTCTCCGTAATTTTTTAATGTCAAAATTTCGTTCGGCCAATTAAATCCATTATTATGACGATTACATTTGGAGCCTTCGCGAAATCTACGTTATTGTGGAAATGCAGGGCGTTACACGGTCCTGGCTGTGGGGGTACTCGGCAACGAAAGCTACGCATTAAAAGGGGTAACGCGATTGGATGGCTGGTGTTGTGGCCCCAAAGAATTCATGCTTTTTTTTTTCGAATAAGCAAGGGGGGGGGGGGGGGGGGAGGGGGGATTTAATGCGAAAGCAATAAACGGTCCTGCAAGCTTAAAAGCTGCGCCGTGCGGCGTTCTAGTAGCGAAACGGTTTCTAAAGTGCAAAGAGAGTAAAAGTAGAGCGAATAAGTTATTATTCTTGTTTCAAAACGTTTCTTCTGAAAAAGGGGTGAGGAGGGGGAGAGAAAAAGTTGTGAGCAGGGGGTGGCCATCCTAGTCCGGTAGGCCGCGAAACAAATGAGTTGAAAACAGACTTTCGGACTGGATGCGAGTCGAGAATGCGCATTGCGCCGCCACTGCGGCTCCATGGTTCTAGAAGACTGAAGATGGACATTGTGAATGCGTTGTGGCCTTCGACTTGGAAAACGTCTACAATCAGTACCCGCGGCTCGGCTTACGATGAGTCTGTCGTTGCTTCGCACGTACAATTAGGCCTAACTTTAACAGCCACACGCTAAGGCTGAACGTAGGCGTAAACAACGTACCCACTCAGGTGGATTGGCCAGTGATGATGACCGCTGCCGTCAATGAAGCTAATTACCGGTTCACCAATTCTTATTTGGCTGGGTATACTACTGCCCCACGCACACTACTGCCCCACACACTGCCCCTGTACTGCCCCCCCACACACTACTGCCTCACACTGCTTCATACACTGCCCACTATTGCCCCCCCCCCCCCCCCCCCCCACACACACACAGTTCTCATTTACCCACCCAAGGGGATTAGCCAATGGCAACGGTCGTCAGAAGCTCACGACCGATTCACCAATTTTCATTTGACTGCCACGTCAACCTAACCGACAAAATTTCTCGCACGGCACCCACTCAAGTGGATTGGCCAGTGAAGATGACAGCGGCCTTAAAATGCTCACGTCCGACTCACCATTAGCTGCTATGTCAACGTACCCACGCGTTCCCGTTCTTGTTTGCTACAGGATACGGTGGCGCATTTGCTCACCCCGTTCTTCCTGCCACAATCAACAAATTCAAATTTTGATGTTTTTTTTTTAACAGGGGAGCTGTTGTAACTGGCCGTAATGTATGGTGCGTAACGCGTCCAAAAAAAATACCAAGGAAATGGTGAGCGCTAGTGAGCGCGTGCCTCGCGGCGACTGCAGAGCGTCCCCGGCTCGCGCAGTGCTTTTAGCCAAAAAAAAAGAAAGAAAAACCGCCCGCATCTTCCCACGGGGGAACTCGAGTAAATGCGCCGCAAAGTGGTGGGGATATTGCGTGAATGTTGCGTAATTGGGTATGGTTTGGGAATGCTTAATTGTTATTTCGTCTTTATTATTCTTATTTATTGAATGAAGGAGAAGCGAAGGCAAGGAGTGTAAAGTTAAAGTCTGTCTTTATTGCTTGGTGCCGTCAAGCAAAGCGTCAAGTCAAGCGAAAGCCAAGCAAAGACGCCCTTGACTGAATTCCGAACGCGCGCTCCGCCGCTTATATACACACCGCCCGCGCTCGAGGGAGAGGAGTACGGGGGAGAGACGCGCATGCGCACACTTCCGTACACAAGTGCGCCAACTTTCCACGCACCCACCACGCCGTTATCACGTGTACACGCCCTGCCGCCGTTACTGTTGAGCGCGACGCAGCGCACGGGTAGCTACGACGCATGCGCACACAGACGCGCTCCCCCCGCACCGCCGCAGCTGTTGTTGAGAGCGACGGAGCGCACGGGGTACACGCGCTCCTCCCGCACCGCCGCACCTGTTGTTGAGAGCGAGGAGGGTACGGGGGAGAGACGCGCACCTGCGCCTCGACGCGACGCGCATGCGCAGTGAGCGTGTGGACGGCGCCGACAACATCGACGAGTGACATCGCTAGCCTAAGTGCTCCGCATTTAAAAAAAACACTGGCCGGAACACCGAGGAGCACCTCGCGTTGCTTAGCAACCAATAACGCCACAGCTGGCGCAACACCTGCTCCACGACTATGCTCCACGGAACCTCGACGCGACTCCAGAAACGCCACGCATGCGTCGTGCACGTACGCGCCGCCGTTGCTCCCCAGCTGCCGCCACGCGCTTCCACGCATGTAATGCTTGGCACGATGAACACGACGACGGGATACATATGACGATGCCTACTACTAGCACAGCGCAAAGCGACGACGGAACATATAAATAAAGCAGTTTCAAACTTCTACGTGGTCATGTGTCCTTCAGTGCTCACGTAGACAGAGCTCCGGCAGCTTCCCTATGGTGCAAGCCTTGCACGACGTAGTGCAAACTTCGCCAGCTAAATTTTGTTTTACGAATCTGAGCTGTGAGACGGGCTGCTGTGGACCACTACAGATTAATGTAGATCTAGCGGTCACCAGGTGAGCATTAAAGAGCGCCGAAATATCAACGCACGGGAGTTTGTTTTTTCACCTCCATCAGAAATTGATTGGTTGCAGGGTTTACTGCAGTGACGCAACGTAGGCGATGAGGGGCACCGTAGTGGAGGGCTCCGGGTTAATTTTGACCACCTGGGGATCTTTAACGTGCGCCGAAATCTCGAACACGTGGCCGTTTTTGCTTTTCGCCTCCATCAGAAAAGTGGCCGCCGCGGACGGGAATCGAATGCGCGCCCTTGTACTCTGTAAAACAACGCCTTATCTACTGACCCCTTGCTACACATATAGCTGACACTGGAACTCGTGTTGCGACGTGTGAACGCCGTTTCAATCTTTTTGTATCACTTTTAAAGCCTCCTGGCACGACTGGGACGGATAGGAAAGCCTTGAAAGAAATTTGTGTCACAGGTGTGACTGCGTAGGCCAGCTGCGAACTGTACGCGTTCTCATTCGAGTATATAGGGGTTACAACAGTGGTGTTTTATTCCTGTATTTTGGAGAGAAAACTAAGCCAGCTTATCAGCGCGCTGCGACAGGAGAATTCAAATATAATTTGCTGCTCAGTTCACTCTGTATTTGGGCATTTTCTTTTTTTTTTTTACCATTTCTCTTATCCCCCTAGTTTTGTTTCGGAATTGCACGATGCCCTCAATTTTATTACCACACGACACCCCCATGCTTCGCTATTTTTATTAGGGGATTTCAATTTGCCGTCAATTTCATAGACTGCTGTACCTCCGAAATGCATCCCGTCCTCTACTCAATGTACTACCGAATTTTTAGACCTGTGCTCTTTATTTTCGTTGTCCCAACTAATTTTCGAGCCAACAAGAGTCTCAAATGCAGTCGCTAACACCCTTGATCGAGTCTTGACTACTAACCCCGAATTCGTCCCTGAAGTATCATACTTACCTGGACTTAGTGATCACCTGCTTATCTCATTTGAAGCTTGAACCTTTGTCACAAAAATTATCGGCAGAACCAAACAAATACGCGATTACCGCAATGCAAACTTTGACATTATTAACGCCGAGCTTTCACGATTTATTGGCCCTTTCTTAGATCACTTTGGTGAAAGAACGATTAAAACGAATGGGAACGCTTTTAAATATAAAGTGTACGAGCTGATAACCAGATACATTCCCTTGCGCAGTTTCCGTGCTAACCCAAATGCATCATGGTTGAACACCTACCTTAAACAGCGATCTAATCGTAAGAAACGTTTTTCAGGGCAGCTAAGCGCTTTCCTTCCGACCAGTGATGGGCTTCTTATAAACTCGCTAACAACGCCTACATCGACGAGTTAAAACGCCGTACAAAAAATAGTCATCTTCAATATACATTGCCCTCTATGCTTACTAACGATCCTAAAAATTTTTGGCGCATGAGTAATCCCCCAGAGCGTAACACTATACAGCTAGTCGATTCCAGTGGCCTTTCTATACCGAATGTTGACTGTCCATCCGTACTTAACGGTGTTTCTTCTAAAAATTTCGTCACCTCTTCTCGCGATTTATCTTCCTGTGAGACCGGATATCAGTGCCTGCCAATGAACCCTAATCATAATTGATCCACAAGGTGTCGCCAAAATTATTGAATCATTGAAAGTGTCTTCAAGTCCCCGCTCTGACCTTATCGCTGCAAAATTTCTTAAGAACACTGTGCTGCATGCATTCCTCTGGTTATTTTGGCTCATATTTTTCAGCATTCACTAGACAGCCGTACGGTCCCTGCTGACTGGAAGGTCGGGAAGGTGGTTCCCATCCATAAGTCCGCTAAAAAAGACTCGCCTAACAATTACCGTCCCATATCGTTAACCAGCATCCCATGTAAAATCTTAGAACATATCTTGTACTCCCACTTAGTAACTTTTCTTGAAAGAAATTCTTTTTTCTCGCCTTATCAGCACAGTTTCAGGAAGGTTTTCTCTTGCGAAACGCAGTTACCTTGTTTCACTCACTTAATATCATTCTTGACCGCGGTTCATGCGCAGATTGCCTTTTTCTTGATTTTTCGAAAGCTTTCAATAAAGTATGCCATAAATCTCTTCTCTTCAATCTTAGCCAACTTAGCATAGACAGTAACACTTTTTTGTGGCTAGAACAATTTCTTCTGAACCGCTCACAGTACGTAACGTGCTATGACCAAGAATCCCCTCCTAGCCCTGTTCACTCTGGGGTGCCGCAAGGCTCGGTATTAGGCCCCCTTCTTTTTTAAATTTATATTAATGATCTACCTGATTGTGTTTCATCTAGTATTAACTTATTTGCTGAGGATTGCGTTCTTTTTTGCGAAATAACTAACGATAACGACACTAACGTGCTTCAGAGTGGTATTGACGCGGTATCCGCATGGTGTAGCAAGTGGCACATGTAACTAAACACTATTAAATGTAAAGCTATGCGTGTCTCACGGATTTCATCTTCTCCAGCCCTTTATCATATCAACAATGTACCGCTCGAAGCCGTAACGTAATATCGCTACTTCGGGGTTCCCATAACTTCGTCGCTTTTATGGTCATTGCATATTGAACAATTAATTAACAACGCCAACCGCATGTCTTCGCCGTAACTTTTTTATCTGCTTCTATCTCCCTTAAGACACTTTTGTACACATCCTTGGTAAGATCGAAATTACAATACGCTGCACCAATATGGGATTCTGGCACTGAAATTTTAATCAAATCTCTCGAGCTCGTTCAAAACAACGCTGCGCGATTTATTACAGGCAATTACAGCAGAGCATCCAGTGTAACATCCATGAAAAATACTTTGCAGTTGCCTCAGCTCGCCCATCGTCGTCGGTAATTTCGTCTTTGTTTATTTCATAGAATATACTATCACAATCCCTACTTGCGTTCCATCTTGGTTTCTGCGCCTTCATGTGCTTCTGCCCGCATTGATCACCGTCATAAAGTTGTAATCATGCGTCCTGGGGTACAAAATCTTGTTCTCAGTATTTCATTCCTCGCACAACATATGACTGGAATCGCCTTCCCAGACCAATCGCCGCCATTGAAAACCATTAACAGTTTCGCATAACTTTAGCTAACATTGTTACTTTAGGAATCACATAGACCTGTTATACACTACCTTTTAGATGCGACGCTGAGAGGAGCATCTCTTGCCGGCGGCCCTGCCCTTCCTGCGTCGTCGTCGTCCGCGTCCGCACAACTGCGTCTCTCCTCCGCTCGCCTCCTCTCCTCTCGTCGATAGAGAACACTCTCGCCCAACATCTGCGTGCGCGTGGCGCAGCGCACTCTCACTCCGCCGGTGGGCGGCGCTGCGCGCGGCGCAAGCGCGCTGTGCGCATGTGCAGCGCCCTCTCTCTCCGCGGTCTCCTCTCCTTCGGGCGCGCTGCGCATATAAGCGGAGTGCCGCGCTCCGGCCGGTCTTCAGTCGACGGTCGTCCGCGCTACGCTTGCTCTCTCTCTCTCTCTCTCTCACTCTCTCTCTCTCTTTCGCATTACCCGACGATCGCTCACGCAATTCGAGTAATCGACCCAACGGAAACGCACAATGGAACCCTTTTCAGCGTCGCATCACACCAGGGTTCCCTCGAGGGGAGGCGGGAGTAATTTTTTTGCTGCATTGTATGATCTGTTCTTTTTGTGTTTGTAACCCACTCCCCCCTGTAATGCCTCTGGCCTTGGGGGTAAAATAAATGAAATGAAATAAAATGCGTGAGTGTCACTTATGGCTCAGTTGGCGAAAAACACGGCGTCTCCGTATCTGCGTACGCAAACTGCCCAGCCGGAAGGTTGTAAAAAAAAAGCGTGGCTGGACCATGTCGGCCGAATTTTGATCAAATTAAGCAAGTTCTTAGAGCTTTGATGTTGTGATATAAGACTGTTCATTGCCACTAAAAAAAGGCCGGGTATCTGTTCCTTTCGTTGCAAATGTCGCCGAAAGACGATAGTCGACTGGCGCCCTTGTCAAGTAAAGGCCTCCCTTCTCTTTCCCGCTCACCTCCCATGCTGTTCCTCTCCCGTCTCGTTCCTTCCCGAGATAACACGCTAAAGGTTTGATCAAGTCAATTTAAATTTGCCGCGTTCCACTGCTCCAAGTGGGGTGCCTCGATGCCAGCGCTGCCGCACGGCTGTGACACACGTGAATTGAGGCACCCTACTACAACGTTTATAGATCCACGTTGCCCTACTCCACCAGCGTTCCAAGCGGAACGTGGATCCCACAACCTTTCGTTGCTATTGTCGTTTGACTTCTTAAATGCCGCCGAGAGGTACCACTGACCACAGCAGGCGACGGTTTTCTGCCGTTGATGTGGTATTTCATTTGCTATCGAATAACCAAGCATCCACGATTTTTTTAATAAAGGACCACTGCAAATATCACTTATGTATTGATTTGCTGCCTTACATTCGCGCAATGTCTTGTTCTTGCTCAACAATGTTGACAACTATCATGTATGGACACTGACACAGGACTTGGACGTTTAGATTTGGCTGTGAGTATATAAAACTATATTGCGCAGCATTCGTTTCACTTTGGCCTGGTGGCTTAATCGAGTCATACACAGACAGACCAAAATTTCTGCGTGTATAAGTAGCCCAAGAAAGTTTATAATCTTAAAAAAAAACGTCTTCTCGACAATGCATTGGTACAAAGCCGTGAAACCGACTTTAAAAGAGCTCGGTGTAGAGTGTGGTGGCTGCAAAGCTTGCTTTTCCTCATTTTCTGTTGAATGGAGTTTATATTCATAAATAAACACTGAGTTCTTGCTTTGCACTCGGCAACCCTAAACCAGAGTCCTTCAATGCTTTACTGGTCACGAAACTTCGGCGCTCGTTTCATATAGGGACCGCGCGCGCCACTACAGGCGCCACCGCCGCACGAAGGTCATCCAGCCGCCGCTTTCGCGGCGTATTGGCCTGCTCTTGGCGTGCAAACGCTCGCTGCTTTTGGTGTCTGCGCGCTGATTAAGTGTTTTTTTTTCGTAGTAGCTAGCGATGAATAGTCCAGTCATCACCTGCCTTCAATGGGGTTTTATTTTTCGTAGTAAATTACCGTAGACTTCGGCCGCGAACGGCAACGGCTTCTGCGTGCTCTGGCACAAGCGCTGCGCCGTCGTGTTTTCGGATTTTTAAATCTCTATTTCTTCTTTTCTTAAAGCAAAAGTTGCAAATACCACACATACGCTAGCTGCGTAGTCACGGACTGCTGCGGGCCTATCGATAATACAAAAAAAAACTAAAAGAAACCAAGTACGCGTCGTTCAGACTACGCTTAATGAATCCGTTGATTGCTCTGGAATGCAGAGAACACTAAAAGAGATAGCCCAATAGTATTGTCGTCTCAATGAGTGGGTACATACTTGAGAACATCTAAAAACGCTGCAGAAAGGCGAAGGATCAAAACACGAAGAGATATATGTTGCACCATGTGTCTTTCCGCTTCCACGCTTTGCAAACCTTGCAAAAACAGGAAGCGAAAAAAAGAACAATAAAACTGATTTTATCACATGCAACAAAAATTCATTGTTACGAAGGGAGACAAAAGAGCGTGGTCCAGCGTACAAAAATTTATTTCTTCGCGCTGCGATGTGGAGCACACGGAGGAAACAGAATATTGCCACGTAGCCAAGAACGACGCAAAGCTTTTCTGAACGCAGCGAGCTAGCGAGCTCCTGTTCTACAAAAGACTAGAATGAAACACAAATGTCGAAGAAGCAGTCCGCAGTGTTACGTGCGCAGATGAACATCAATAAAGCGAGTTGCACGGCGTTTGTTATGCATGCATTACTCTCGGAACGTTATTAATTTCAGATACATGGAAATAGGATCAAGAATATTGTCGAAGAAACAAAAAATCCAGTTAGCGACAAGGTGTCACCCTTCCCATATCAAACAATATTGTCCGACGGGACTAACGATAAAAAGAGCAAACGAGTTGAAACGCCAGATAAAAAACTGGAATCGGCCACGCGCGGTTACAAAACAAACAAAACGAACCCTAAGGGATAATTCACGGAAATATGAAAAGTAAAAGCTCAAGGACGTCCCACAGCTTTTTTACACGCGAGCTGAGACCAACATAATACAATATTGCGAACAGGTAATAAAGCACCGCTACAACCTGATTGATATGACAAAAATCCGGTTTTAAGTTAGCCTTCTACAATTCTAGGTCCACGATGCTCTCAAAAGGGTACATTGCTTTTTCCATTCTCACACACAGTGCATTTCCACACACTGTCATACATTTGTAATCGAAGCTGAAATCTCGCGTTGCTTGCTTTGGAATGGCGCGCATCCATTTCTCACGCAGCTCCCCGTCGCTCGTTCAAGAGAACAAGGAAACATTTTCTGTGGTATCGTTGTAAGGAACGACATCCCGGGACGCAACACATGTTCGGCATCGTCGTTGCACTAAAGTCGCATCACAAGAGCGCGAAATGCACGTTACATTTTTTTTTTTCGCACAAAACAAACACAACTTGCCGTGGCTCCGCCGTTCAAGCCAGCGCAACGCCGCCCGAGGAGTGACCTCAGTGAGAGGGTGGCGCCACCGTGCGGCGGCCAAACGCAGCATATGAAGCTCTCCCATTGAGTTACGGAGCAGTTTCGTGACCAGTAAAGCATTGAAGGACTCTGCCTAAACTAAGCCGTATAGAAAGCGCAGCGGCACTTAATTCAGCGACGTGGCTGAGCCAGAAGAGAAAGCTTAGCTGCACCCGTAGTTTTGCAACGAAAGCGTTAAATGGCCCATTAAGCCGTAAAGTCGCATTACGGCGTACGTAATAGTGAAACAGGTTGTAAAATGGCCCATGGGGCAGGAGAGTTGAAGCAAACAGGCGAAGGAGTTGGAAAGTGAATTTGGGACTTTGCGGGAACCGAACCCAGGGCCTTCGGAATGCGAGTGGAGCTCACTTCCCAACACCAATTAATGCGGTTCCACGGAATGGGTATACGTTCGTGAGGGCTGTGCGGCAAGTCGCCTGTCTTCGACGGGAATGCCCGAAGTAGGATACTGCGGGCAGCGGCGTGAGCTGCTTCATTCCCTGGAACGGAGGCATGACGTGGGGTCTAAGCCATAGTTTTTTTCGCGTCGCGAGTGTATGTATGCATGCGGTCGATCAATGGCGCGTGCCATAGTAAAATGAATATCCCTGTGTTGCACAGATAATCATCATCATCGACCTTACTCAAATGGACCTTCAACTGCTCCTGTCCTGCGCCATTCGAGTCCACAGTTTAGTTCCGAGCCTAGTGACGTATTCAATCCCTTCGTCATGCTGTTGCCCTCCCCCTTCTTCTAGACCTATCTCTTGGTATATCCATTCCGTTACCCTAATTGTCCAACGGTCGTCGGTTCGTCTCACTACATGGCTAGCCCAAGTCCATTTCTTTTTCGTTATTTGAACTATGATATTTTCTACTCTGGTTCGTTCTCTGATCCAGGAAGCTCGTTTCCTCTCCCTTAACTTTAATCCTATCATTCTTCTTTCCATGGCACGCTGGGCTGACCTAAGTTTGCCTTCAAAGTTGTTTAGTGAGGCGTCAAGTTTCCGCTCCTAATGTCATCACCTGCGGGACGCATTGGTTGTGTGTAGCACTTCTTTTCAGTTTTAGAAGTAGCTTACTTTTCATTATTTGGGAGTGTTTGCTGAGTGCACCCCAGCCCATATACCTATTCTGTGCCGGAATTCTTTCTCGTGGTTGGAAGTTGGGATCAGCAGACAACCTGACCGAGGTACTAGTTATAATCTTCAACTTGTTATAGCGTTTCGTTGCATTTGCTGAACAGGGCACTTTCGGCATGTTTATTCGTCATTACTTTAGATTTATTCATATTTATTTTTAGCCCTACGGTCTTTCTGAATTTAGTTCCTCAAGCATTTTTTTGCCGGTGTTGTGCAGACTCGCTTAGCAAGACTGGGTCATGTGTACAAACTCAAATGGTTTAAGTATTCTCTTTTTATTCCTAATCTCGTGTTTTCACGCAAAAAAACGAGACACAGGTGGAGACGAGACGACAATAACAGCGCTGAACTTCCAGCTGGTTTTGTAGTGAATGAACACAAATATATACAAGCCGTCCGACCAGAGGCCATCTTCTGCGCATGCGTATAGATACCAACTCTTGGTCTAAGAGCGTGATGGAAGCCATGCGGACTGGCAGACGCCTCCAAATGTGTTGAAATTCGTTCAAATTCTATGGATTCCTTAGTTTGACCAGGTTGTTAAGGCATTTAATTTTCTCAGAAGAAAAAAGGCGCTCGGACCAAAAAGAATGCAGATATACCGGAACATGACTGAATAATCACTAAAACACACAAAAAAGGGCCCCGTTTGATATTTAACGCGAAAGTTTTGGCTAAACATAAAAAGCGCTATTAAAGAAATATCAGGGAAAGGCAAAAAACTACTGCGAGTTCCCCTACAAGCTGAACGTTACGTAAAATCGCCAGTTCAACTCCTAATCCTAATCCACAAAAAGTGGGAAAGGAGACTTTCTGCTCGCATTTAGGCTATGCATTCTCCGAAGCCACCGGAGGTCGATGGAAAGATGCGAAAGGACTGTTTCTGGACTGACAACAATAGCCCGGAAAAGACGGAGGGGGGAAGGGGGAGAGGTGAAACACTCGTAATGTTTCGGGGGTTTTCTAGCTCCGAAACATGCTCTCTGGCTACGCCCCTGTACGATGAAGAATGAGGTAAACAGCGCTGCTGCCACGGTTGACTAATGTCTTGAAGTGAGCTCAAGTCAGTGAAATAATCAAACGATAAGATAAACAATCAGATATGAATTGGATGAGGAATTATGGTAGGAGTGATAGAAAGTACGCCCGTGCACACAGAATATATACCCGTTAACTTCGTACGACCATCTAATGAGTTCATGCAGGGGTTAAACACCCCCCCCCCCCCCAAAAAAAAAAAAATGATTCCACAATCACGAGCACCCCCCCCCCCCCCCCCCCCCTCCCAGGAGGATTTCGACACCGCCCCGAAATCGAAATTCTAGATAAAACCCATGAGTCCATGCACATGTTAACGAAAACCACAGTGCACAATAGGCGAAAACTATAATTTCAAAATGAAAGCAAGTTCATCTTATGCAAAAAAAAAAAACAAACAAACACACACATAGCCTTCAAGATGAACAAATTTCATCACAATCAGGCAGATCGAAAACAGTAATTGTTCGAGACTGCGTAGTTCGGCTGCGCCTCCATACAGATGTTCATTATCTCCCTTTTTACCAAGTACAAAACTAAAACTTTTGAAATATTTGTTGCTGAGGACTTCTAAAAATTGCTCACGCCCCACACCTGTAAGCAAAGGGAAGCCCCTTAGAGTAGTGCGGGGAGTGCTACCACTTATCTGCCGCATATATTTTTCAAATTACGCGCGCGTCAAGGAAAGAATATAGCGATTTTTTTTCTGACTAAACCTTGACTAAATCTCTCAATCAAAAAAACATTGGTTGCTTAAAATTTATGTTCATGCAGAATTTATGTTTTAATTAAAATTAGTTTGTAATTATAGTTCTCAGTTTGGCCGCCAGATTTGTTATTATCGCATGTCGCTGGTGTCGATCACTCTTCAACTTTCGGTCTGTGAGTTCATTACTGCACCACCTGTTTCGTTACACTTCACAGTCTTGCTTAACCGAATTTGCAAGACGTCGACCCTAACAATCTCCGATACGTCAAAGAACCTACACGTCGACATCTGCTGATTCATTCGTAAGTTTCAAGGCCGTTCTCAACGTCGATCATAACCTACACGACCGAATTTCCGTTCGTCTGTGTACCAGCTATCTGTGTACCGGTACCGGGCGCCTCTAGTGATTCGCGGTCACCGTCGCATGGCTCGATGAACGGATTCGCTCTTTTTCCTCGTCTTTCGTTCGTCTTGGGATGCGCGGTCCTATCACCTGCATCCAGCGCGCGCTGCACACTCATCTGGCACATTTCATACGCTCGGCGGGATTGACCACACGTGTCAGCGAGGCGTGGTTCGTATTCTCTACCAGTTTCGTAAACCGTAGACATGTCAGCGCAGCCCTCCGGTCCCATGCATTTTTCTGTCCAGCTTGACTTACAGATGTGAGCCGATTAACTTGCCGCGCGAGTCTGCAGGGCTACGTTTTTCGGCTTTTGGCGTGGCACCGGGCAATGAATGCCCCCGGTTTCTGTTCGCGCTGTGCGGACGAAGCGATACAGTGTACTTTCCGTAAACGATCTTCAGCGTCGCATGAATGGGAACTCTTAGCGAACGTCGCCGTGCATTTGTTGCTCGCGCTCTATCTGCATTTCCTGTCTTGATTTGCAGGGCCGTCTCACGTTCAATGGCTGAATCCAAGCCGTCCGTGGTCTTCGTTCTTGGGCCGCCCGGTTCGGGCAAAGGGACGCAGTGCCAAAAGGTCGTTGAGGTATGCGACACTTCATTACACGGTTACTTTTGGGCCGTGCCTTTAATGTTGGTGATGGATACCCCCCTCACTTTTGCGCTCAGGCGTTGGTAGACATTAATTTTGTAGCGAGGGGAGGGGAGGGGCTGAGGTTGATAGAAACTGACCGATACATTGAACATGCAACATGCTTCATCGAATACAAAAAGAAAAGGAAAGCTTAATTTACGTGGCATTGCGAAGTGGAATATCGCAAATGCGTAGTACCTCCGCGAAAACTTTTCGGGGCCGGTAAAGTGCATACTGCTTTTGGAGAACACATGGCCCACTCACATTTACTCTTTGTAGGAGCAGGACACCAAGGCATGTTTGATTTCTTCAAAACCTGTTTTCCGACATTTTGTGCATGTGGTCAGCTCTGCCACTGTTGAACATGCTTGAAATCTTGCTATGCTTCCCACCTTGCTATGCTTGATGATCCGAGCGTGGAACTAAAGCCGAAAGCTGGTTGCTGAGTAAAGAATATGTAGTGCTAGCGAACATTGAACAAGACTAAGGGAAGAAGAGACGAAACACACACTAGATCGCGGAACACATGCGAAACCCATCTAGCGTGTGTTTCGTCTCTGCTTCACTAAGTCCTGTTTGATGTTTGCTAGCACTATGAATACCTTAGTTATGAAGCATATGGGAATGCCAACTAGCTAGCAATTGCAGCTGAATAAAAAATTTGGAGAAATTTTGCCACAGAATTAACGCCAAGACCATCACTTAAAGGGACCCTGCAACACTCTTTGAGCAGTGCAAGTAAGCCTGCGCGACATTTAGATTACACTGCCAGGAATACCTGAGCCAAATATTACAAGTGCACGTGAAGCAGTGAGCACTCAAATCGCTGAAAGACGCGGAAGAACCAACTCTGCTCTCTTCAATTTTACTCATTATGTATTCCTGGCATGGCCTAACTGACGTCATTGTGGCCATGGTTATCCTATTGGCTGTTACTGGTTGACTTTGTGGCTTAATTCTCGCATTTCCTGAGATGATTTGCCGTCGTCGGCGCTGTGTACCAACCTCTTCTATGCCTGAACCTGTACATGCAGTTCTGGCGTTTCTTTCATACTTTGAGTGCGCGCGGAATTTGAGTGACAAACTCCATACTCCCCTTTTAATGAGACCACTCGACAACAAACATTTATTGCTTAAAAAACGCCTTACCTGCCTGAGCGCACGCTTGCGAGCAGGCAGCCATGCCTGCTTTTTTGTGGCACCAGAGTGGAAATAGACCCTTTCAGGTTGCGGAGAAAAGGAGAAAACACCCTGGCCTGTGATATATCGAAGGGCGCCGAAGAGAACGCCGTGAGCCACCCCCCTCTCCAAGAGAGATTACACACCTTTCGTCGCATTGTCCGCGGTCGAGTTGAAAGGGAACAATTATGTGCGACTTCTCGCCGCGCGTAGTTTCGGTGATAGGATTTTCATTATTCTTGCGAGAGGAGATTGCTGAGACAATAGACTTTATCTCAAAATGTATTCTGAGTAGTCAATGGAAAGTGCTGCTGGGTTCCTTTAAGGCAGCCGGCATTGACCATAAAGAGTTTGTGTGCTTTTGCTATTTATTATGTCAAAGTGTTTTCACATAAGAGGCACAGGAATTCAGTTGATTTCAGACCTGTCATTTGTAGTAGAGGATCTTCCCTATCAGTAATCCCTGTATCATTGTTTCACCGTATTTTCAATTGTGAGATTACTAATTATTAACCAAAATGTTTGCAGGATCACTTGGTAACAAAGTGTATGGTCAATTGTCTCTCATTGGAGATCGTGTAATGACCGAGCTTTTATGTGTACTTGCTTCATTCTAGTGACAGTTCGACTGTCGGGAACTAACCCCAAAGTGTTCAACACTATTTACCAGACAAAGTTTTGATTACATTTGTATTTTTCTAGTGCCAGAAGTGCTGCTGGGGTAGTTCCGGAATTACCTTGCGTGCGCCCAATGCATTCCTTAATTAAAGGGGCAGAACCTGACCCGTCTAAATGCCATAAACTAAGAAAACCAACACAACCGCAAGATATCTATTAAACTAAAATACTTTTTCATTTTGCTGTGGTACCAAGTGTTCCTAGGAAACTTGGAAATTTATAGAAATAAGTCAATAAATATACCTCTTGTGGAGCTAGTTAACTTGTAAATGCAAATCGTTTTCCAAATGTTTGCGGAGTAGCCAAACTTTAGGGAGAAAAATGAGTCGTGTCACTCTGCGAAGGTAATCCAGACCAGAAACTGAAGAGGGGCAACCGCAACTTGTCTTGACGACAGTACCACTGCTTCGAAGGGCTGTAGGAAACTAGGCAAACAAACTCGTAAAACATCGACAAAAAAAAGTTGGTGCGAATGTACACAAGGTGGACGCGGGTTTCAGAGCAGCTAATCTTTGAAAAACTATTAATATCTACCTCGGAGCGAACTGATTTTAAAAATAGTTCCTATTGATGACTAATCTACCCAAAATGCTTATCCGAGGGATGAGTCATACAAGCTTGAGGTCTAAATCGTGTTCGGAATGGTTTGAGGTTTTAATGAGGACTACGGGCTAATAGCGCGCAGACAAAAACATTCTTTTTCAAGCGCCTTGCGGTATAGAACGCCTCGTGCGTCAGACACTTGTCTTTCTGTTTGCGGACGCAGAAAATACAATGAACCCTAGCCATTTAAACGTTCACTTTAAAACTGTTGTGGCCGGGGGTCTCTTTGGCAGCGACATTAAAGGGGCCATGAAGACAAAATACAAATTTGTTTCATTCGACAGATTTGGAATTTGATAGCACTTGTTCGGCACTAAAGAATGCTTTATTCACTCAGGAGTTAATTTAAAATGGTAATTCTACCGCTAAATTGCATGCTTTGTGACGTCAGCGATGATGTATTCAGGGAAGGGCCTTAACACAAAAGTTAGTACAGTAGACTCTCGATAAACAGAACCTCAGGGGACCGAAAAAAATGAGTTCCACTTAACAGGAGTTTCGTTTACTGAGAGAGATGTGCAAAAGTGCAAATTTATGTGTGTGCACAGTCTTAAGGGCATGTCATGGAACTGTAAGCACTTGAAGGTAAATGTGGCTGATAGTTTTTCAGGAAGCAAGAAAAGTACAAGATTTTAAGACACAACATTCACAAAAACTAAAAAGCTGGAACCGGAAAAGGCTGATGCTATTGGCCGTAGGTTTGACAAAAAGTTCCATTTTCGGTTCCGTCTACACGGTGAGGCGGACATTTTAGTTCCGATTACTGAAAGTATTTTTACTTTGTCTGAATACAAAACCAACCAACATAGAGGCTACAGTTTTGTTTAAGCTGCAATCCCGTTTAATAAGCGATTTCTGTTTATCGAGATTCTACTGTATGTATACCATATTTTCACGCGTTTCCGCGTAAACCCACCCCTGCGCCGCACCCCCACTTTCCGTCGACAAATAAAAAAATATATATGCCCGCGTATTGCCCGCATATTTTGTGCATAAAAGGGGGGATCAAAACTGCTACTCAAGCAACATTGCACATTTGTTTACACAAAAGAACTTACCTAGCTGGCTACGTAACTGGATTACTTGCCGCTTACATTTTTTCAGGTTGGTGTATTGTTGAGCTGTGGGTGCAAAATAAGCACGGTTAGTGGGATAACAGTGGCTTAGTCACTAGTACTACTGTAAGGGCATCATGGCCCAACGCGCATTGTGAGGAAGCTGCACCAAAAGAAATACCTCGCTTATAATCCGCACCCCTACCTCACCCCTGAAATTTTCGCATTTTTGGTGCGGGTTATACACGGGAAATTACGGTACTACGGCTGCTTTGAACGGTGAAACTGACAATTGTTGCCTTGTTTACCGTTTGCCTTCATGGATGGCGCGGTGATACTGATGATACTGCCCAAGGACCAGCGCCCGCAGTTGCTCTGTTCTTGATTGGATGTGTATCTGGCTTGCTTTCATTACATTTTATAGCAATCATGCATGAACGATTGCTATAAAATGACAAAAAAAAGGTCACGCAGGTGGCGAGGTCGCTTTTGCCAGTTCGGTAGTGGCATGTTCGACAGGCCCAACACGCCCAGCAGCTGTGCAGCTTTGTGCACCTTCTGTATTTACGTGTTCGTTCGAACTCCTCTTGTTTACCCCACCCATTGTTACTGCTATAAACGGAATGGGCACTAAATTCAAGGGCAAATAGCTCATTCTACAAGCTTATAATAGCTGTTTCATTTACGTTGGATTTTGTCATCCTGGGCCATTCCCAACAAGTTGCCCATGATATGTCATAAGTTCAGTCCGGAAAAGTAACAGGGGTGTCGCATGCCTATTCTGTCTTTCTCTCTATACAGTTGAGCCTTCCTATAACGAAGTAGTAACGGGGCAGTGAATTAGTTCGTTATTTCCGATATTCGTTGTAACCGTAGAGGTAAAAATCGGCTCTAATAAATCGGCAATCTGGCTCGTGCAACAATCCTAGATAAAAAAACTCATCGTTCTAGGCTTTGAACCCACTATAAACGAGGTAATCCTTATCTGTCTCCTTGTGGCATTTCAAACTAAACAGGCCAGGACGTGGGATTGGGAAATTACAACAGAACAAAGTTCGTTCGGCAGAACAGGCCTGCGTTCTTATTTACTTGAACAAGGATGTGGCCTTCGCCTGGTGACCTTTCACAGTCTGAGCGGAATGCAGTTTTTCAGTGTCCACGCAATAAAGGGCTTTTTTTTTTAATTCTGCAGTTTTTCAAGCTACTAAAAGTGATTGTTTTGTCCCACTTTTTTTAGTATTTTGCTCTTAATATGCTAGCTGTCGAGTTTCGAGCCTCGCGGAAACCAAATATTTCTTCGTTATAGCCGATATTGCGTGGCTCTTGAGGTTTCCGTTTCGTTATAAAAAGAATAGGTGTCATTGAAATGAAGCGTGACCTTGAACACTGTTGAATGCAGTAAGAAAATCGGTTTCTTGATGCACCGCTTGGAACTAATTTTGCAGCGCATTAAACTTTGGTGTTTGAAATGGGCATTCGAAATGGTTCCTTGCCACTGGTGCCACCAAAGTTTAACGAGGTGCAAAATTAGTTCCGAGTGGTGTATCGAGAAACCGATTCTCTAATAGCAGTCACTAGTTCATAGTATTGGAAAACCTAAAGATTACAGTTTTTTAACTAACACTGTTTTGTCTGTTGTTCCTCCAGAAATGACTAATTATCTGTAATTATCTTGTCAACTAATTGACTGACTTAAAAAATAATGCCATATTTGAAATCAGTGGAAAAAAAGCAGCCAGGCTGTCGAGTTTCACAGAGTTTACTTAACAATTAAGGGAAGCTGTTTTAATAGCAGTGTCCCCCCCTTAAAATGAAGTGCTCTTTCGCTTCAGGATGGGAAGGAACCAAAAACCACCGTTTCCCAAATTTATACCCCTGTCACACAGCAAATCTAGTGTCATTCAAAGTGAATGACATTAGCTGTTAATGACATTCAGTTTGGCCGTGCAGGTCTACACGGCGAAACAAGTGTCTTTTGATTGCGATGACGGGGATTGTTAGCGAGCTCACAAAGCCGCAAAATTATATTTCAAGCGCATCTAGTATGTTTTTGTACGTAATATGTTTTTAAAACATGACAAAGGATTATTTAAAAAAAATAAAAATAAGACAATCGCCGGTTTAGGTGACATAAGTAGACATCGGAAGCCGAGACAAGTCTGCGAAAAAAAATCCATATCAGGGTAGCGCGCTCATTTGGGGCGAGATTTTCTTTTTTGTTAGTACTTGTTTGTCTATCTTTATTTGCAGAACAACATGAAGGGAAAAATATGTTTTCCAGCAGTTTTTAGAAGCAGTATTCGTTGGTTTACTTCTTGTCTAGTGACACGCCACTGCTGTCGAGGCCACTCATTTGGCCGCTAACTGAGGTCCAGGACCCCAGTTAGCCGCTAAATGTCATTCGCCTCGAATGTCATTCGGTATCCTCGTGCAGCGCCGAATTAACAACATTTAGAGCGAATGACATTTGCTCTAAATGTCATTAGATCTGCCGTGTGACGGTTGTATTAGAGTCGCGAGATGCCGCTGTAGAGGATGGGGGTTTGCTTTGTTACACTCATTTCTCAGTGCTGAGTGTTTTTTTTCCGCGCTGCGCAGAGGTTTGGCTACGAGCACCTCTCTGCGGGGGACCTCTTGCGGAAGGAGCAGAACACCGCGGGCTCCCAGTATGGCGACATCATTGCCGACCACATCAAAAACGGCACCATCGTGCCGGTTGAGATCACCTGCAGCCTGCTGGAACGGGTAGGCCCCTACACTCCTTTTTAAGGGCAGAGCACTTTAGGGGCTCGCCTTGTCACCGTAGCGCGCTCGCTGGACCTAAGTGGAGCCACACGGCGTTCCGTCGTCGCGGCGTAACCCAGAGACTTCAAAAGCCAAGCGTTCGAAATTTGTGAACTGCTGGCGCTTGTCATGCATCTCCCCGTTGTTTAGAGCAAAGAAAACTGCAGGTACATTCGAAGCAAAATGTGCATAAATAACCGAGCGCCCGCATTCATTCAGTCAGGAACGCTCATTGGGTTGGTTTTTACGATAGTAGGCCAAAAAAAGTGGCAGTACAACGCCGGCACGTGAGGGAAGAAAAGCAAGCGCAGAAAGAACAGAACTCCTCCCGCTGGTGCAGTTTCAGGCAGTGGGTGGTGCGCGAGCACTGCAAAGGTGGGAAATTTGAATTGCATTGGGTGGTAGCAGTGAACGGATAACGGCGTTACAGCCCATTATGGCGAATCGCTGCTCTGCACTTTTGACGGCTTTCACGTTGAGTGGAACGCCTCTAATTTTTTAAACAGGAATCGGCCCTAAGTTCAGTTCACGACAAACTGTCATGTACTCCTAGATTTCCTTACATACTAACACCATGATGCACCTTCATTGGGACTTGCTGCCCCTGAACTCGGCGATAGGTTGCACTTTATGAGGTGACCTGCCACAATGGCTCAGTGGCTAAGGCGTTGTGCCACTGAGCCCAAGGACTCTGGTTCAATCCTGGTTGCAGCGACCTTTTTTCAGATGGAGGCGAAACGCAAAAACATCCACTTTTCGAGATTTTCGGTGCACGCTAAAGATCTCCAGGTAGTCAAAACTAATCCGGAGCCCTCCACTACAATGCGCCTCATAACTAAGATGTACCTTTGGTGCTTTAAGGAGGCACATGGGTCTTTGGGATGAAAAAAGGGCCCGAAAAAGCATTTTTTTAGGTATCACTTTTTCCTTAGCTTGCACTGTTTTTCTTCCGGAAAGTTGGTATTTGAACAGTACCAGGTACTTATAAAAGCCGTACAGGCCCTATTTCGATGAAAAAAAGGACAGCGGTTTCTCTATAATTTCCTCCTTTTTTGCCGTGAGCGGTATTGCAGTGATAGGAAATTCTTTAGAGGCACACCCCAGCATGTAGAGCAGCTGGAAAGATAATTTCTTTTGCAGCATAAAGCTGAATGTTCAAACCATCCAATAAGGGAATCAGATTTTGCATTTTAGTTTTGGTAGTTGTTTAATTAGTAATATTTTTTAATTAATTAGCAGGAGTACTTCTATTCTAGAAGATAGAATCGATGTGAACTTGTATGTGATTGCAAAAAAAAAAAAAAAAGAGAGAGAAACTGCTTCTTACGTTTCATTCTTCAGAACTTCTGGTATCTATTCATACCTTGCTGGTAATTTTTTGTTTATTAGTTTTTTTTCTGTTGTTTCAAGAACAATAAAGAAATATTGTTAATTATCTCGGAAACTAAATACCTTACATCAAAACTAATTCGATATTTGAAATTGGCTAAGAAAACTGAATAAGTCCATTAAGTTTCATCAAGATTCCTTGGGAAGCAGACAAAAAAGTTTCTAAGGCCAGTGTGCCCCCCTCAAACCCCTCCCCCCATAGTCTCAATCAGCACCTGATGATATGCAGTGGTGGGGAGGAAAGGAACGAGGATTTCAGTCCAGTCTACATGGGGGACAGGGTGGATAGGTAGAGTGCAGTGATTCGCAATTATCTCCCTTCAGCTATGGAAGCATGATCCTTCTCTTTATGAGGGAGCAGTGATGTGTTGGCAGTACGCACCCATTTCTTGTTATCCTTCTCTAAACAGATTTTTTTTTTTTTTTTACTTTTTTATTTCTCGAATGAGGGCTCTGAATGTTTCTGGATGCTGAAGGTACCGTATTTGCACGAAAATAACGTGACTTCGAATGTAACGCGAGGGGGGTACTCTTGGTCCTTCCGAAAATGAAAAATATATATATTACGACCATAACGCGAAGTAATGCGAAGTTGTCACGGGGCCCACCAACCTCACGTGCAAGCTCTCTTGCCTTTGAGTTGCGCAGGCTCAGCGTTTACTGGCAAAAACTGGCTGCGACGTTCGTGGATTAAACTCTACCAGGTCATTCTCGAGTGTAGGGTAGCGGCCATTCTTGGGTCCACGGAACGCTTTACGAGTCGATGCGGCTTGAAAGATGCGATCACTGCCCTTCCTCCAACCTCGAATGGTTGACTTGCGTAGTCCGAGATGCTGCGACGCACTTGAATTTCCCTGCTCTTTTTGAAAGCAGGATTGTCCGTTTCTTAAAGGCTGTACTGATTCTTAAGTTTCTTAAGTGTGCTGATTTCGCCTGTTCATTGCAGCGGCTCAGAAGGCAGAAGCAAGTGCGATCAAAACAAAGCACAATGAGGAGCCAATGCTGCACCGCACCACGCGTTAGCTCTCGCCTCCGGACCAGACTGCCTGGTCATGTGACCACTAACAACGTAGCCAATGGCATTATCGGGGAAGCCGGCGCCAAAGTTGACGCCGAGAGCAGCGAGCTCTCGGCGGCAAACATCAAAGGGTAGAGCAGCAAGTTCGTGGCTCACATTCCAGGCATAATAACATTACGCGCGTGCCAAGGATGAAGGTATTCGAAGTAAGAAAGGCAACAAAAAAAGGTTGCGCTATGTTTGGGTCTGAATACAGCGTGAGGGGCTTTTTGAAGGCACAAATCGCAGAAAAAAGAAAAAAATTCGCGTTATATTCGTGCAAATATGGTATGACTCTGGAACATCGCAAAGTTTTGGTGCACATGAGTCAGTGTCTCTCCATTCTTTACTTGAGCTGTGAGCGTAAAGCCTCTCCCAATGATGGACAGTGGCATTTTATCACACTTATCATTATCACCGGAAACTCTAGGTAGATAAAAAAAAAGAGTAAGGGGAGGTGAATTTCAGCTAGGTTGATGACAGTCACCATGCACGTTCTCTCCTTCCACCGGTCTCTGATATTTCACACCGTACTTAGTTTAAACAATATATTGGTTCACACTTGTTAGGAGTTACCCGCAAAAGAAGCCTGGCAGCCGGCCAGATGGAAAGAAAGGGTATGTTGTGTCAGTGATATCCTTTCCAGCGATTCATTAGTCACCCTTTCTGGGGCATCTCCTTCTGCTTAAAAGGGCCATGAAGACAAAATACAAGTTTGTTTTATTCGAAAGATTTCGTGTTCTATAGTGCCCCCAGCGCTTGTCCGGAAGGAAACGATGCTTTATTCACTGACAAATTAATCAATTTAAGTTAAAATTTTTATTCTTTCGCCAAATTGTGTGTTTTAACGACGTCTGCAATGACACATCATAAGAACAGGTCTTTCAGCTAGACTTGGTGTGGAACGGAGACTTGTTTATTGTTAGTCAACCTAGATGGCGCCACAGCTGGTTGTTTTCTTCCTTCGTTTTGTTTTTTTACCGTATTTGTACCTGGCTTGTTTTTGTTCAGGGAGAAAATAATTGTTTGGGAAGCATGGTGCTCGCTCGACAAATATGGTCCTGTAAGACGCCGTCGCCTATGCCAATCGGCCAGTGTCATCTGAGACAACTCCAAAGAGCCGCAGTGCTGTACAGCTAAAACAAGCATAGTGCGTGCAGTACCAAACAGCAGTACGCATCACTACTTCTATGTTTACGTGTACTTCATAACTTCTACTGTTTATCCCACCATTCTGAGAGCCATAAGACGAATGTGCCGTAAATTTAAGCGCAAATAGCTCGTTCGGCAAGCTTGTAAGCTCTGCCTAATTTGTGTTTGCTTTTGCCGGCATCGCGTACGACATCATAGGTTCTGTTGTGGGAAATGAGCTAGTGGGTCGCATGGCCATTCCCTTTTTTTCCTAATTATATAGCTTATTTGAGCGAAGTGGGCGTTAAAAGTGGTGTCAGTATGATTCTAACGAGGCAATCTTTCGAATGAACCAAACTTGTTTTTGTCTGCATGGCGCCTTTAAATCCAGCTGACTGTTCCCATGAACAGCCATGAACAGCTGGACTGTTCCCATGAAGTGCTTACTAATGGAGACCACGGCAGAAAGTTTCGATACCGTGTGCGTGCCATGTCCCAAGCACTATCAATGATAGCTAATGGCCGAGATGTGCGCAGGACTGTGGGTGCTTTTACAATTTTTGAGGCAGCTCATGGCAAACTTGGAACAATTTGGGGGCCCATTTACAAACTGAGCAGACAGCATTTTTTTTTTTTTTTTGTAGAACAGCATGTTTGCCTTTCCTAGAGCCCATTTGTATGCGCATGGGTGCATCACACAATGCTGTCATTTACCCGTTTTGGGTCCCAGTCCTGCTTGCCATAGAAGGACGGTCCCTGTTCTGTTTAGGGGGCACATGGGTCTTTGCGATGGAAAAATTCCCCAGAAAAGCACTTTTTTAGGTACGTTTTCTCTCGGTTTCCCGAGTTTTTCCTGCAAAACTTCCACACTGGGATCAGTACCATTTACTGATAAAAGCCATAGAGGCCCGATCTCAACAAGAAAATAACAAATAATTTCTGACTTTTTTGCCGCGAGTGGTATGCAGGGATAGTAAATGCTTGAGGGGGTACATCCCAGCTTGTAGTGCAGCTATGAAGATAATTTCTTTTTTTGCACTGTGAGGCTGAATGTTTAAACCACACCTTTGCATTTTATGTTTAGGTAGTTGTTTAATTAGCGGTATTTTTGATTGGTACTTCAAACCTAGAAGTTAAAAATTGATGTTAAACTTGTATGTGATTGCAAAACAAAATGAAACAAAAAAAGGGCTTCCCATATTTCATTTCTCCGCAACTTCTGGTATCTACTCATGCCTTGCTGGTAATTTTTCGTTAAATCGTTTTTTCCCTATTGTTCTCAAGAACAATAAATATTTTAATTAACTCTGAAACTAATTACCTCATATCGAAACTAATTGGATATTTGAAGTCAGCTAAAACAGCCAAACAAGCCATGAAGTCCATGAAAATTAATCGGAAAGCAAAAAAAATAAAAAGTTTGTAAGCCAGTGTGCCCCCTTAAAGAAGCCATGAAGACGAATACAAGTTTAATTCATTCAAAAGATTGCCTCGTTAGATCATACTGACACACTTTTAACATAAACTTCACTCAAATAAGCTATATAATTAGGAAAAAAGGGAACGCCATGCGACCCACAAGCTCATTTCCCACAGAACCTACAAGGTCGTACCAGCCAGCTCTGCGATTGGTGAAGGCCGGCAAAAGCAAATGCAAATTAGGCAGAGCTTATAAGCTTGCCGAACGGGCTATTTGCGCTTAAATTTATGCCACGTTGTTTCTAAAAGCAGTAAGAATGGTGGGACCGACAGTGGAAGTTATGAAAGGACACGTAAACATAGAAGTATTGATGTGTACTGCTCTTGGTACTGTGTGAACTATGCTTGGTTTAGCTGCACAGGACTGCGGGGCTTTGGGGTAGTTTTAGACGACACTTGCCAGTTGACGCAAGCAACAGTGTATTATGGGACCATATTTGTCGAGCAAACACTCTGTTTCACGAAACGATTAATTTCTCCCTGAACAAAAACAAGCCAGGTTCAAATACGGTCAAAAACAAACCAGAGACAGAGAACGGCTTGCCACGGTATGGTGGCGCCATCTAGGTTCATGACTGTAAACAAGGCTTCCCAATTGGCTGCAGAGTGGTCGGTTCCTGTGATGTCATTGCAAACCATGAAAACACACGATTTAGTGGGAAAATAAAAATTTTAATGTAAGTTGGCTAATTTCTCAGTGAATAAAACATAGTTTGCATCTGGACAAGCGCTGGGGACACTATTTATATAAAAACACGAAATCTTTCAAATAAAACAAACTTGTATTTTGTCTTCATGGCTCAAGGGTGGAAGTGTTTGTCTCTTCTGTGAAGTAGCGTCACAGCCAACCTGCTCTTTTCTCAGGGTGCAGTGGCACATAATCCGCCCCACACATTAGTGAGAAGCGGACTGATATGAGAAACGTAGGCACACGTTTACGTGTGGATGTCATCGTCACACTTCAAGGTCCCACCAGCATTTCTCAGAAGAGAAACGTCAGCCCTGAATATCTCTCTGTGAGTGTTAGTCAAAGCTCATCGCCTGGTTCCTCCACTCCGACCTTGTCGTTAGAGAAGGATTGTGTGCATGTGGTTGATGGGTGTGTGCTTTCTTGCAGGCCATGAAGGAGAGCGCAAACAACAACTTCCTGATCGACGGCTTCCCGCGCAACCAGAACAACCTGGACGGCTGGAACAGAGAGATGTCGGACAAGGTTAACCTCCGCTTCGTGCTCTTCCTCGAGTGCCCAGAGGAGGTAGGTGGGGAAAACACGTTACCAGCAGTTGCCCATGGGCATCGGCTCTGCTTTCAGGGTCGCTCCAGGGCACCTGCCCAAATCCTTCCGTGTGGCTGTGTGTCAGTAGTTCCAGTATAGCAAGCTCTAGCATTGCAAGCGGCATGGCTGAACGCTTTATGCTTTACTGTATTTACTCGCGTAATGAACCCTCCCCTCCCCCCACTTGTCTTCTTCAGAATTTACTTTTTTGTCACTTTGAGTAAAAAATGCAGCAGGGCTATTTTATTATCTCAGCATGGTTGCTGACTTAGACCATCACAGTAACTTGATATCGCGCTACAGTACGCGCAGAAATGCTAAAAATGCATTCCGACAAAAAGAAACCTGAACAGTGGCAGGAGACATGAGCGCGAATGTCGAGGCTCGCAATTTAAAAACTGCGCGCTTGCGGAGCGCCACCTGCTGAACGCAAAACAAACCTTCTTGCGCCGTAAAACGTTCCTGCATGCGAACAAAGCACAAAACGTACTCCGCACACTCCTTCCCTGCTCTTTGCTGTTATGGCTGGTTCTGGCGGCGTGCGAACAAAGCACTAAGCGTACTCCATACTCCTCTGCTCTTGAGGTTCCCGCGACTTCGCCATGACGCTCGTGGATTTGTTGTTCAGCTGTGTTCCGACCTTTTTTTGTGCTCCTGGTGTGCGCTGTACGATGGGCTAGTACAGCCGGATTTAAACTGGTGGAGCATTGCGGTGATGCACATGGAAACCGTGCGGCTGGGCTGCACTACGTGAACACTACGGGCGAAAATGACGTTTTTGGGCGGGGAACAGGGATCGCCGTGTGTATCGCGGGTTCAAAGAAGGGAAGTTTTCCGGTGTTGGAAAAGAAATTTTGGAGTGCCTTGATGGCACGCAAGACAGTGCGCTGTGGGCCGACAACAAATGTGAGGCAGCAAGCAACTGTACTAAGGAGGACAGCTCCATGGCGAGTAGGGACCCACTAGCATGTTTCGAATAAAAACGAAATTTGCTTACGTAATTAACTACGTGTTTTTACGAAAATGGCAAGGCTCTGACAGTGTTTTTATTTGCAACTTTAATGTTTGAAATTTCAACTGTAGCAATTTTTTCCGTCATAAAGAACCCTCCCCCCAAATTCATTCAAAAATTTCTGGAAAAAAAAGTGGGTTCATTACGCGAGTAAATACGGTATATTAAATGAAAGTAAGATGCTTTCAAAGGTAGCTTTGACTGCAAGAGGGCAAAGCCTCCTGAAGAAGCACCCGAGGCAGGTCCTATTTGTTCCCGAATATTTGGAGTTCTGTATAGAACTCCAAATATTCTGAAAACTAAAGTCATGCTTAATAACCCCGGAGAGCAGAGCGGCTTCAGATAGGTGGCGAGGCAGTGGAAGTGGTAAACGAATATGTCCTGCTTAGGCCAAGTAGTGACCCCGGATGCCTACATGAGCAGAGGTAATTAGAAGGATAAGAATGGGGTGGAGTGCATTCATTGGCAGCATTCTCAGATATGAATAGCAGCCTACCATTGCCCCTGAAGAGGAAAGTGTATGGCATTTGCATCTTACCGGTACTCCACCTACGGGGCAGAAACTTGAGGCTCGCTAAGAGGGTTCAACTGAAATTGAGCACGACTCAGCGAGCAATGGAACCGAAGGTGATGGATGTAACCACGGAGCAAGATAAACAGGAGCGCCGACTTTGCTCTCTCCGACGGGCCATTAATGTTCCTCACTTACGGAGCACAATGTAGATGGCGCTACGAATGGCGCAGCAATCCCCGTGCTCCGGAGCTGCTCAGCTCTCAGGCGCGACGGCGAGGCGCATTCCGGCTGAATTTGTCGCCTGCTTCGGAGGCGGTTCGTCTGGCGCGCTTCGCGTCCGTTGCGGGCCCTGATTATCTGGTTCGACAGCACCTCCTGGGTGACCGGTACCCGACAGAATTAAGCTGTCGTACGACAAAGATACGTTAAGGATTTGTTTGCAGAACGGGAATACGAAATTTAGCGACCCCATTCAGACATCTGGCCGCTGGAGAAACGCTTGCTTTTCCGCACTTCGGGCCATGAATGTCACTACATTCCGTAAATTGGCGAATAGGAATTCCGTTGTGTGCAACATGTATTACAGAAGCCAACTAGTTCTAACGTACAAATAGCGATTCTAAAGTGCCCTCCACCTTCTCGCCACTTGTAAACTAAACTTGCTGGCTCAAAATCGGAATGAATGCTAAACAGTGAGCTCACATGCCGAATTTTTTCAGTACCTCTGCTCGTATCACACGGGGATGTAGCCCCGAGCTTTTTTTCCTCTCCTTTGGGACTGCATATGACAGCACGCATTGCATTATGCGTACTGTTAGTACTGCATACCACGCTACTGTATAGCGCACGGCGCTCCAGAGAATTCCATCCACACAGTCGAAAGCAGCTTGCTCCGTGGTGCAGAGCACACGTAAAACGCGGAGTGTTGCTTGAAAAATGACGATTGGGGCTAGGTGCTTTTGAAGGCAACACTGAGTTTCAAATTAACTTAACGATTTGAACTGCATGAACAGCTTCTTCTTTCATTAATTCAGGCTAGTTGTGAGTAGTGCCAAAACAACCACGCCAGGGGCACGCGGGGGACGTTTCGAGAAATGTTTCCGTATCACAACTCCACCTAGTTCCAATATGTTCCACGCTTTTTCGACACACCCCTTGCCTTCTCCCCCTCCCTATATAATTTCTGAGTACCTGCGACCCCTCAACTGGTTGTGCAGCTGTTAATTACGACAAGTAGATATGACGTGCAGGGGCAGACTTCCGTTGATGGCGCCATTAATAATATATGATAATATGGCAGGTGTACATTCAGCACATGTTACAAATTTAATTTAATTTAACTTATTTTAAATTAAATGTAATTTTATAAAACACACAAGCACTTCTTATGACGCAAGGTAGGTCATTATCCGGCTTCGCTCTTTATTCTAGAACAACTTTATTTTCACAAGCCACATCATCAGAACACGTTGCTCAGCAATGCATCTGGCGGTATGCGCTGGCGGCATCGACAAGATTACATGACCGCACAGTGACAGTGAACACCGGGCCGTAAGTTACGACGCCGGTTGAAGCAAAGGTAGCGTTCGAAATACTTTGCTCGCGTAATGACGCTGACAGCGCCTTTCCATATTCCTGGCCAGGCGGCAGCCGTAAATTTCTTGTGTGGAACTGCATGCATCATTGCCGCACGCCTATGTCCACTGCGGACGTAAACGTTGCGTGTGTGCAGTCTAAGAAGCATAAATAGTTAAGCGTGCGGCAGGGTAGCGGGCGACCAAGAAAGAGAGATTTTAGCGCTGTACCGCTTTACTGTAAGCCGAATCGGGCTACACTGCATATTGCAGTGTGCGATATTACTCTGGCTGATTTCTTGTGTGGTTCTTCTGAAATCGTCGTCGTACGATTTCATCTAGATCTCCTGGGTGATATCGATATTTTTCAGTCTGCCTTGATTATTTCAAACTAAGTGTTCCCTGTTAGAGAACAAGCAGTCGTTACATATGTGGCGGTGTGCGATTACTCCGCTGCTCATTGCGGCCTGGCACCGTGATTTAGATTTTCGCGCGCATCTCAGATGCGCACAGTTTGACATGTTAGAAGACAGATGTCACGACGAAGGGAAACAAGCCTCTGCGGAAAGCGAGCTAGGGGAGAGGAAAGTGCAAAGGCACAACGACGAGAGGGGAATGAAAAAGGAAGAGAGCAAAGTGAAAGCTGGGCGCCCGGTGGTGCGGGGACATTATCGTCCCTCGCAAATGATTTTTTGTGGGCCTCAGTCGGCGCTCCTCTTTATCTTACTCCGTGAATGTAACGTTAAGGGACAAGAAGAGAGTGGAGCAGGTCAGGGAACAAATGCGTGTTCAGGACATATTAGTAGAAATCAAGAAGCAATGGATGTGGGCAGGGCATGTAATGCGAAGGCAAGACAACCGTTGGTCATTAATGGTGACAGAGTGGATCCCCAGAGAAGGCAAGCGTGGCAGGGGGTGGCAGAAAGTTAGATGGACAGATGATATCAAGAAGTTTGCGGGGATAAATTGGTCGCAGTTATCACAGGACCGGGATAATTGGAGATCCATGGGAGAGGCCTTTCCCCCGCAGTGCGCGTAGATAGGCTGATGAGATAGTGATGATTTGGAGTTATGTCAACATAGAAATATAAACCGAACGGTGGCCGCTTTTCTGGTGGAGGGGGAAAGCAAGAACGCCCGTGTGTACGTGATTTCGGCGCATGTTAAAGATCCCCAGGGGGTCAAAATTAATCCGGAGCCCTCAACTACAGCACGCCTCATGGCCTGCGTTGCGTCGACGTGCTAAACCCTACAATCAATCAAATATAAAACAGAACTGGTTGATAGCAGCACTAACTCCAGGGAACCCTACTTTTATGAAGTGGAAATCAGAAATGAATTGCTATTCCACTTGCATTTGCCCTGCACCTAAAGAGCCACGTCTGTGCACCCTTTGTAAAACACCAAGATGTACTGAAAGGGAGAAACAGTTCAAAACTGGCAGAGCTAATCATTGCACTCCACGCCTGGAGAAACGTAGAAGTAGTTCAGGAACACTTCGGGGTTTGTTGGTGCGTAGCTAGGTCGCACCTTGGATGAGATAATACTTACACTGTCAATGTTCGGTGCCTTTGCAGATCTGTGTGGAGCGATGCCTGCAGAGAGGTCAGGCCGGCAGCGGCCGTACCGATGACAACGTTGAAAGCCTTCGCAAAAGGTGAGTGAGAAAAGAGCCAGGATTGATTCAATTTTCAAAGATTTGGTAAGAGCACAGTACTGTATGATGATTTCTCATGAGTGTATTCACACCTTCGCGTTATAAATACCGTATTTGCACGAAATAACACGAATTTTTTCCCCGCAGTTTGTGCCTCCAAAACGCCTCTCGCGTTGTCTTCGGACTTGAACATAGCGCAAGCTTTTTTTCACGGCTTTCATTCAAGTACCTGCCACATAAGCCGTGAACCCACTGCTCTGCCCCCAGATTTTTTCCACCGGGAGCTCGCTGCTCTTGGTGTCAACTTCGGCGCCAGCTTCTCCCGATAACGCCATTGGCTACGTTGTTAGTGGTCACATGACCAGGCAGTCTGGTCTGGAGGCGAGAGCTAACGCGTGTGCAGCGCAGCATTGGCTCCTCATTATGCTTTGTTTTGTTCGTACTTGCTTCCACCTTTTGAGCTGCTGCTATGAACAGGTGAAATTAGCACACTGCCACATTTAAGAAATGGGCGATCCTGCTGCCTGCAGAGCAGGGAAATTCAAGTGCGGCATGACATCTCGGACGAAGCGAGCTAACCATTCGTAGCATCTCGGTCACCATGTACAGGTCAGTTGGGGTCTCATAATTTGTGCGGTTTGAGATAGGTGGCGAGGCAGTGGAAGTGGTAGTAGAATATATCTACTTAGGCCAAGTTGTGACCCCGGATCCCAATCATGAGGCAGGGGTAATTAGAAGGATAAGAATGGGGTGGAGTGCATTCGGCAGGCATTCTCAGATGATGAATGGCAGCCTACCATTGTCCCTGAAGAAGAAAGTGTGTGACAGCTGCATCTTACCGGTACTCACCTACGGGGCAGAAGCTTGGAGGCTCACTAAGAGGGTTCAACTTAAATTTATGACAATCATCGAGCAATGGAACGGGAGGTGATGGATGTAACGTTAAGGGACAAAAAGAGAGTGGAGTGGGTCAGGGAACAAATGCATGTTCAGGACATACTAGTAGAAATTAAGAAGAAATAAACGTGGGCAGGGCATGTAATACGAAGGCAAGGTAGCTGTTGGTCATTAAGGGTAACAGAGTGGATCCCTAGGGAAGGCAAGCATGGTACGGGGGCAGCGGAAAGCTAGGTGGGCAGATGAGATGAAGAAGTTTGCGGGGATACATTGGTTGCAGTGCGCTGCAGTGGGCGTAGACAGGCTGATGATGATGATGATGGTTTGTGGTCATATTGAGCAAAATGCAAGTTGATCGCATGGTTGCGGTAGCCCGACTAAAAGCTCATGATAACCCCTTGCTTCAGGGTTTGCGCAATTGCCCTGCAGTCTGGTAGCAAGAAGCACAGTTCAATATTCTTGAGCACAGTGGCATTGTGGCAGACCAGGCAGTTGTCCAGGACGAGGCAGATCTTTCAGTTCTGGTTGCCCAGCTGCTTGTCTCACTCCCGCAGCCGTTGCGGGAAAATTTCTGTAGTCCAAGCCTTGTGGTTGGACTACAGAACCAGCTGCAACCAGCCGGCACGCGCCACAAAATGACCGTTCTTCATGATTAGGGTTGTTCGTTTCCGGGAAAAAACCCGATTTTACCCGAATTTTACTCTCGGAACATGTTTCAGGAATCGGGTTAACCCCAATTTCTCCCCAAATGGACCTTTTCAAAGTAGCAATCTGCACAGTCGTGTGCTGACGGTTCGCCGCTTTTAACCAGCACTTGCTGGAAGCAAGCCCCGCAAACATGGCTTTTCAACTCATTGAGTATTGGCATGACTCTACCGCTTGCTACTGCAGGTTGGCAGATGTGGCACTGACATCGTTGTGCCTAGCTCATGGAAGCTGTGATGTCAAAAGAAATTTGTCCCGGCTGAGATACGTTCAACGATCGGACATGTCTCGAATGGAGACCAACATGTTGTGCGTACAGATGATAATGTATGTAAACAAGGATGTGTACAAGGTCGATTGCCAGCTTTTAGTGAATGAAATGTTTCATTTCTTGGAGACTATCAATGCTCTTTACGGTCATCATTACTGATTCATTTCAAACAAATGCCAAATTTCAGAGGGTGTTTGCTAGAAAGCCCTGATGGGACCCTCTCCCCGATAACCAGCTTGAGACAAACACCAATTTTAACGCGTTAAAGTTAAGAAGCTCGTGATACCTTCTGATAAAATAAACAGAGGGTATTACTTAGTACTTCTCTAAATTCAACCCGGAAGAACCCAAATTTCGGAATAATTTTACAAAAAAAAAAAAACATTACGCCCACCTCCCCTTGCGGGAACCCTGGTGTTATGCGACGCTGAAGGGGGTTCCATTGGCGTCGCATCAAGCAATCGTCTGGTACGGCAAGAGAGCAAGCGCAAGCGCAAGCGCGGACGACCGTCGACTGAGAGACCGGCCGGAGCGCGGCTCTCCGCTTCTATGCGCAGCGCGCCCGAAGGAGAGGAGACCGCGGAGAGAGAGAGTACTGCACATGCGCACAGTGCGCAGCCGCGCGCAGCGCGATTGCAGATGTTGGGAGAGAGTGTTCGCTATCGGAGAGAGGAGAGAGGCGAGCAGAGGAGAGACGCAGCTGTGCGGACGCGGACGACGGACGCACGCAGGACAGGGCCGCCGGCAAGAGATGCTCCTCTCAGCGTCGCATCTAAAAGATTTCTCCCTGATTGCCAGTTTGAAAAATACCACCCGATTTTTACCCCCTGGTTTTAAAAATATAAAACCCGACAACGAACAACCCTACTCATGACGCACACGAAATCCCTCCCTTTACGCTGCAACAGTGTTGCACTTACAGGAATGCCGCATGCTCGTGCATCCAAAAGCCACCTGATGACCGCCTTTTCTACATCTTCCAAGGCGGGGGCTTGCAGCTTCTTTCTGTCACCTTTCTGTTACGCCTGTGCAACAGCACCGGTGACAGCGTCTTTGCTGCTCAAAATCATCGGCAGTGTGCTCAACACTATGCTGAAACCTTCGACCACTTTTTTTTTGCACCACACTGTACGGCTTTCAGCATAGCCGCCTTCTGCTCGATTTATATCATTTTGCGCTTCTGTTTGTCGTTGCCGTCGGCCATCTCCTTTCTGGCAGCGGGAGCTCTCACGATCGAACCGATAGAAACAGTAACATAATGCCCATGCAAGCAACGTCAAGCAACAACAAAGCTGCAGCCGGCGGCTTGGCACTCCCCACGCACACAGTGGGTCCATAAGAAAGGGGAGGCCGGGTGACGCGCACGCTCGCGGGTGTTGCCAGGTGCTTGTAGCCATTTCAGCACGATAGAGTTGGCGGCCCTTAGGGAATGCAAGTTTTTTGAATTGCCAACTCCGTGATGGGACGTAAACTGTGGTGTGCTATAAGACATTGATCTGACAGGTACCAAAATGGTTGTTCGTAAGTGCTCGTTGCGGGAAAAAAAAAGTTCGTTATACCCACTGCGGGGAAATTTTACCTTCATTAAAACGAGGTCTTAAAGGCCAACTGCACTCAAAATTTCAACCTCTTAAAAACGTTTTTTTCCTATAGTCTGCCTAAAAATACTGCAAAAAGCTCTGCGAAAGCGGGAAATTTGATTTGCATTGGGTGCTAGCAGTGAGCGGATAACAGTGCTACAGCCCATTATGGCGAGTCACTGCTCTGCACTCATTTCCGACATCTTTCACATTGAGTGGAACGGCTTTAATTTTTTTTATCTAAGTTTAGTTACACAGTAATCTCATAAACTGCAATGGTAATTCTTTTTATAACACTTGTAAGAAGCCTACTAAATTTTGAACAAAACACGTGTCGGCAATATTAATGTCACTTCCTGAATTGCCAGTGGCCAACACTACTGTGTGGTTGCATCGGGGAGCAAAAGCCAAGGCTTGAATCCTTGTCATGTCACTTTGACGTGTTGTCTACAAACAATATGGTTCATTTGGTTAGCTGCCTAACGAAGCCGGCCAGATAGACTGTCTGGTCTGAGTATTTGACGAAGATAGCCGGTGCTGTTGTGTGCAGGTTCCAGACGTACAGCGACGCAACGCTGCCGATTGTGTACTACTACAGCAAGCTCAAACTGGTCAGGACGGCCGACACGAGCTGCAACGACCCAGACGTGGTAGGCATGCCTCTAGTCTTGCTTGCCTAAGGAAAATGCGGAAAGTGCTTGCTAAACCAAAAAAATGTGGCTCTTCAGCAGTACAATACTACTTGGTGCGGGAAAGTGGGCAAAAAAGGGGCAGTTATTTTGTCGGTGTGTACGCGGTTAAGGGGGCACTGGATCTTTTATCAAAAACTTTATTTTTACAGTTATGTATGATGATGAAAATTGCGGGCACATGTAGTTTTTAATCTTGATTGTAGATATAAAATTTGTTTGTGTGTAAAATGGCAGAGTTCAAAGCTATTTGGATTTTTATATTTGATTTTTTGACAGCCTTTGTAAAAAAAACTGCCAGAGTGATGCAGCTGAACAAGGTAGTAGTGAACTGTGCACAAGTCAAGGAGTGCAATAAGACTAACGGTGTCATTCTATCTGATCTGTAGCAGAAGTTACGACTGTTTGAAGTTTGGGCTTGGAAGGCCGAACCGATTTTTCTGGTTTCCACCTTTCAAGCCCAAACTTCAAATGGTTGTAACTTCTGCTACAGACCAGATAGAATGATAATGTTAGTCTCATTGCACTCCTTGATTTGTGCACATTTCACTGACACCTTGTACAGCTGCATCCTTCAAGCAGTTTTTTTAAATGCGAATGCATTTCTTAGTCGGGGGTTGTCGTGCTCCGTCGGCGTGCGCCTGCATTCCTCCAGCGCAAGCGCACGTGAGCGCGCGCCTCGTAGTTCTGCCTGCCTCGTCGTCGTCGTCGTCTCGGCGCGGCGGACCGGACGCGCCGCTACAGTCTTTAAATGCGAATGCATTTCTTAGTCGGGGGTTGTCGTGCTCCGTCGGCGTGCGCCCGCAGGTGTTATCTCTCCGCGCTCCTCCTCGCCCCTAGCAACAGCTGTGGCGCGCCTAGCAACCGGAGCAGGTGGTAGCTCGGGCGGGAGTAGCGGAGGGCAAGGGGAGAGGAGGAGCGCTCGCTCGGGGCGTGTGAGGGCGCTCGCATCGCGGAGCTCGGCGGGAGAGAGAGCGGCGCGCGGGCTCGGCGGGGGAGAGAGAGCTCGCGCGCGGGGCGGGCGTGTTGCGCGGGTCTCTCTCTCCTCTCCGCGTACCCTCTCTACATAATAATTACTCGCACCGCACTCATCGGTGCACCCAATGCATTCGCATTTCCGCACGATCCCCTTCGGGGAGGTGGGGGGATTTTTTTTACCAGAGCTATCAAAAAATCAAATATAAAAATCCAAATAAATTTGAGCAGTAGCGTTTTACACAAATTTTATATCTGCATTCAGAATGAGAAACTATGTATGCCTCGCAATTTGCATCGCCATAACTGTAAAAATAAACTTTTGTGGGTTAAGACCAGTGTGCCTCTTAACTCTTTTGCTACCGCAGAAAATTGACCAATTTTGGGGGGTCCAAGAAAACATTTTTTTTTCTGCTAAAAAATTATTTAGGCACTAATTGCAGGAGCACAAAATGCAGATTATTTAACGGCCTTTCCAATAACACCAGTTTTTTAAAGGTTTTCATATATAGTTGTGAAAAAAAAATATCAAAATCAAAAGTTTTGTCAAGTTGTCGAAAAAAATGATAAAAAAGGAGTTGTGTATATCAAACCACCGGTAAGAAAAAATTAGAATATACATTTTTAGGGAAACATTTCAAAAACACACCCTAAAAAAAATTTCCCCCACCTCCCCGAAGGGAATCGTGCGGGAATGCGAATGCATTCTTGCGCCGAGAGTACACGGCGTAGTAATTCTGCCATCGCCTTGAGAGGCGCAGTACGGCGAGGGGGAGCTGTCAGGCGAGGGGAGAGGCGCGCGCCGAGGGTGAGTGCAAACCTAACGGGGGGAGAGGCGCGCCAGCTGCAGAGCATGTGACGTCACGGCGCGAGGAGAAGGGGAGCAGACGCAAAGGCACCAGCGCGCGGTCACGTGGGAGTGTGACGTTATGGCGCGAGGAGCGGTGCGGGAGCCGGCGCGGGCGCACGCAGCCACGGCGCGGGAGGCGGAGCGCGCGCGGGTCACGTGGGGTGTGACGTCGCTGCGCCGTTGCTACAGACGCTCCTCTCCGCTCCTCGCGCCGTTGCTAGGGGAGAGGAGGAGGAGCAATGCGGACGGCGGATTCAGGGTCGCTTATAAAGTGCATCGCACTTAAAAAATGTCGACTTGCGCGGAACAGTTTTTCAGATATAAAAAAAAATGTTAGCACGCACGGTGCTCGTGTCATGCGGTGAAGCCCAACCTCTAATTCAAACTGTGCAATTTGGGGTGGTTCCTTGGAATAAATCTGGCGGTTTGACGTTATCAGAGGCACCAATTTGCCCCCACATAACGTAAAAACATCTTGTCAATGGCTGACTTTGCATTTACAGCGAGCACAATATTTGGGACAAGCACGCGATGCAGAAAAAAACATGCATGAAGTTGAAAACGGAACGCCGTGGCTGATGTTTGTTGTCGTTCACGGTCAGTTATCTCTCAAAACATAAAGCTGAGCTTTATTATCATCTTCTTACTCGCAATTGTAGCCTTGCTCGCAAAAATGAGGTACGATGAGCTAGAATCGTCCCCTGCGATCTTTGGCCGAGTAGCAGTCGCGCGCTAAAAAAGATCAGCACAACGAGCCTCCTCTATTGCAGCGCCACCTAACATTTTTCAAATGAAACAGTACAAAAACTTATCAGAGACTCCGTCCGAATAGACAGTTCAACTAAGCAGCAACATTAGACACCCGGATATACCCTCGCATGAAAACGAAACTGGAAGGCGAACAGCTGGCAGTGTAAGGCCGGTTTGAAGCGCTGTCCTCGGCGGAACAGATATCTGGCGACTGGGTGTGACCTTTTGACTTGCATCTGAAGTTCTTATCGCAGAAATCGGGTTAGGGTGGGGGGAAATCAGGAGCGGCGTGCTTTGTTCGAGGATCAGTCGCAGACGCTTCAGGCGCCATGGCAGTTAGCCTTGAAGTTGGGTAACTGCGTAGTTGCGCTAAATATGAATTTCGCGATGCAGAAACGAAACCAAAACTGTTGTAAACTGTTTGGGAATGGTCCTGGGGTAAGTAGAACTACCAGAGTACTTAGGACAACTTGCGCAAAGGCAATAAAACTGCCTAAAATCATAAAGTAGCTTTGCAACCAGGCACTGCTTGACATTTTCAGCCGATTTCTGGGATTATTACTGTCAGAGCGTGAACCTGACGATTGAAAATCGTTTGCTAGTTCCCCATTCACGCCCTGATAGCGCAAAAAACAAGCGCTGGTGCAGAGTAATTACGAGTTGCACGCATTCTTCGTTGGTAGCCTTGAGGCGCGATGACCACGCCCCTTTTCCACAACCAGGTGATTCAAAAGCGTGTCAAAAATCACGTTTCCGTTGCAAAAATGAAAACAAAACTGATTTTGAAAGGCCATTTTCTGATCTAACTCCGAACAGCTTTACTTGTTCGAGAAACGCCTGGAACGCTATGAAAAGGCGCTCCCAAAAGTATCGATCAAATTGATCGATTTTGATAGGCGCGGTAGCGAAAGAGTTAAAGGAGCCATGAAGACAAAATACAAGTTGGGTTTATTAGAAATACTGCTTAGTCCCGATAACAATGATACCAATATCATTGCAATCTTCGAACAAATAACGGAAATATTAAAGAAAACGTGTGAAGCAGTCGCAACCCCCTAGCCAATTTCCCGCAACTTTTCTATGATGTCACGGAACCTTGTTTGTGCGATTGGCGGCCGCCTAACTGACTTGTCGCGATGACAAATGACTACATCTGTAATGGGGCCTCTAGTTCCATTTGACCACATCACTTGAATGCTAACGTGCAGTTAACACACTGAAAATTATGTTTTATTGTTGGCCCGTATGACGTCATTCTTGCTCATAACATGTCACTGTGGCGCAAAATTTGAAAGTTGTTAAATACTTCTCACTTTTTTTCGTTAAAAAACATCTTTTGTGGCTGTAATGGAGCTTGAGATACTGAATCCTAGTTCTTTCAAATTAAACGAAGTTGTATTTTCTCTTCGTGGCTTCTTAACCATGGCACTCATCAGTGATGGTGAAAGGTGGTGAAGGCTATCGGGTCTTGATGAAATTCGCAGTAGAGTGAACAGACACGCCGCCAATTTTTTTAAGATGTACTTTTATGGTAAAAGAGTGCTGCCAATGAACTGTCTGTGGTGAGTCCAGGATAGATAGTCAAAGAACTTCATTATTTCAGGTGTGTACTTAAACGGGTCACGAAGCTGCTTTTGGCACAGTCAGCTTCGCTGCTACACGTTGCACGTCAGTTATTAGACCACAAAAAAAAATTATTAGGCTAAAAAAAATGCGGTTAGTTTTTCTCGGACTCTGGTCCTTGGGAAATTTGCGAGAAAAAGTGAAGGAACTTCGAGGTTTCACCAGTCTGTACAACGTGGCAGCCAATAGTGGGCTTGCACCGTGTCAAATACAGCTTTCCTTGCGTTCCGATAACAATAAATATTCCGCGGGTAATGCCTGTCATCAAAATGGTGAAAGTTTGGATTTGTAGCATCGTCTGTTGGCCCCAAGTCCATCTTACACAGGGGGCTGTGAACATCGTTAAAGGGAATGGATTTGGAGGGGTTGGAAGTTTTGAATCCAATGAGGAGTAGAATCTAATGTTTCTTCTAACCTGGCTGACAACAAAGAATTCGTAAGACACTAAAAAGAATCATAAGGGTTGCCTAATTGCTTTAATAAATTGCTTTAATAAAGAGACCGTGTTTTGAGTGTGTCCAATTTACGAACTTTCTCTCTCTTTTTTTTGGGGGGGGGGGGGGGGTTTATT
>CM023449.1:34863740-34968919 GCA_013339765.2 Haemaphysalis longicornis | reverse complement strand
CCAAATCTTTCCGTGTGGCTGTGTGTCAGTAGTTCCAGTATAGCAAGCTCTAGCATTGCAAGCGGCATGGCTGAACGCTTTATGCTCTGCCGTATTTAATCGTGTAATGAACCTCCCCTCCCCCCACTTGTCTTCTTCAGAATTTACTTTTTTCTCACTTTGAGTAAAAAATGCAGCAGGGCTATGTATTATCTCAGCATGGTTGCTGACTTAGACCATCACAGTAACTTGACATCACGCTACAGTACGCGCAGAAATGCTAAAAATGCATTCCGACAAAAAGAAACCTGAACAGTGGCAGGAGACGTGAGCGCGAATGTCGAGGCTCGCAATTTAAAAACTGCGCGCTTGCGGAGCGCCACTGCTGAACGCAAAACAAACCTTCTTGCGCCGTAAAAACGTTCCTGCGTGCGAACACAGCACAAAACGTACTCCGCACACTCCTCTTCCTGCTCTTTGCTGTTATGGCTGGTTCTGGCGGCGTGCGAACAAAGCACTAAGCGTACTCCATACTCCTCTGCTCTTGAGGTTCCGCGACTTCGCCATTACGCTCGTGGATTTGTTGTTGAGCTGTGTTTCGACCTTTTTTGTGCTCCTAGTGCGTGCCGTACGATGGGCTAGTACATGAGCTACACAGCCGGATTTGAACTGGTGGAGCATGCGTTGATGCACATGGAAACCGCGCGGCTGGGCAGCACTACGTGAACACTACGGGCGAAAATGACGTTTTTGGGTGGGGAACAGGGATCGCCGTGTGTATCGTGGGTCCAAAGAAGGGAAGTTTCCCGGTGTTGGAAAAGAAATTTTGGAGTGCCTTGATGGCACGCAAGACGGTGGGCTGTGGGCCGACAACAAATGTGAGGCGGCAAGCGACTTACTAAGGAGGACAGCTCCATGGCGAGTAGGGGCCCTCTAGCATGTTGCGAATAAAAAAGAAACTTGATTACATAATTACTACGTGTTTTTACGAAAATGGCAAGGCTCTGACAGTGCTTCTCTTTGCAACTTTATTGTATGAAATTTCAACCTTTAAAACTAGCAATTTTTTCCGGCATAATGAACCCTCCCCCCAAATTCATTGAAAAATTTCTGGAAAAAAAAGTGGGTTCATTACGCGAGTACCGTAATTACCCGATTCTAACGCGCACCCGATTTTCCTGGCAAAAAAACCGAAAAACTTGAAGCTCCAATTGTAACGCGCACGGAACTTTGTGCGCAAGAAAAACGAATGCGAGAGAAAAGGGCGATTTATTTCTCGAAGTAATCTCACTCATCTCCCTCCTCGTCGCTCCTCGCTGACCACAACATCTCGTCCTTGGTGCTGTCAATCGCGTTCGCTATGCCACACTTCTGAAACGAACGTTCAACCATGGTCGATGGGATCGTGGCCCACGCCTCGCACGCCCATCCCGCGAGCTTCTCCAGAGGCACACGGTTCAGCCGACCGCTCGTTTTGAACGTATGAGAGCCGCTGCTGCCATTGCTGTATCAAGCGCGCAAGTAGAACGATTTGACGATTTGTGTGAACGCCGATAGAAAAGCCTAGGCGTCTGTGCTTCCTGCGTCCGAAAACTCGTTGCTAAAAGCTTTGGCGCCATCTTGAGATGGCGATGGCGATGGGTGGGACGAAATTTCCGCTGTTTCGGCAGTTTCGGTTTCGTATCCGATTCTAACGCGCATGCGATTTTTCGACCTATTTTTCCGGAAAAAAGTGCGCGTTAGAATCGGGTAAGTACGGTAAATACGGTATATTAAATGAAAGTAAGATGCTTTCAAAGGTAGCTTTGACTGCAAGAGGGCAAAGCCTCCTAAAGAAGCACCTGAGGCAGGTCCTATTTGTTCCCGAATATTTGGAGTTCTGCATAGAACTCCAAATATTCTGAAAACTACCGTATTTTCCGGTGTATAAGTCGCGGTTTTTTTTCTGACATTTTCGTTGGTGCGTCTTATCCACCGGTGCGACTTATGTATGGAATAAATCCGGTTTGCGGCGGCCACGCCTGGCCAGCGCACGTTGAGACACAGCTCTATGGTCTAAATGAATTCCAAGCCCACCGCTACGGCGTTTCTCATAGCCCATATGTCGCTTCAGGACGTTAAACCGAGAATTTGCAACTTTTCTAGTCAAAAACAATCATAATGGCCTGCAACAACTGCGCGTCACTTTCTGTCATGCGCAAGTAACTACATTGCAGAATAAATTCAAGGTAACATCAAACTTGGTTGCAAAAACAAATGCAGCTTGTAAATTATTACAAAGTGTTACTCTGAAGGAGGTAAACGTGCTGCTAATTTTTAAAATGACAGCTTGCTGATAAGTTCGAATTTCGGGCTGCTTCCGTTCGCGTCACTTCTGTTCGCCATGACACCTTTATTGCGCGGATTTACAACAGCACGCAAGACCGCCGCGCGACGTTTGGAGAGGTGGCCAAGTGGGTCTCCGACTCTTGGGACTCCATTTCTTATAAAAACAGTTGTAGCCGGGTGATAAAGGCCAGAGTAACCTGGTCAGCGAGTGGTGACGATGTTGGCGAAGAAGACATCAGTGAGTCGGAGGGCGATAGCGATACGCTGGCGGAACTCCCACTTGAAGTTGCTGAATTATTTTTTAGCGAGTCTGCGGAAGAAGGCTTCGATGGTTTTGCTAAACACGTCTAAAGTACATGCCATCTGTGTGTATCAATAAACCATTTTTGAGAAGTTAGTTCTGTCTAGACTTTGGACGGTATATGCACGTCTAGCCCTCCTTACCGAGGGGTGCGTTCACAGGCGGCGGCTGCAGCAACCATGTACTTTCGCCGCACTTTGTAACGATCTGATTCACTATGAGTTTACCTAATTAACGTGTGCGTCTTGTATACCGGTGCGTCTTATACACCGGTGCGACTTATATACGTTTTTTCGGAAAAACTGTCATTTTGAGGGGGGTGCGACTTATACAAAGGTGCGACTTATAGACCGGAAAACTAAAGTCATGCTTAATAACCCCGGGAGAGCACAGCGGCTTCAGATAGGTGGCGAGGCAGTGGAAGTGGTAAACGAATATGTCTGCTTAGGCCAAGTAGTGACCCCGGATCCTACCATGAGGCAGAGGAATTAGAAGGATAAGAATGGGGGGAGTGCATTCATGGCAGGCATTCTCAGATAATGAATAGCAGCCTACCATTGCCCCTGAAGAGGAAAGTGTATGGCAGTTGCATCTTACCGGTACTCACCTACGGGGCAGAAACTTGGAGGCTCGCTAAGAGGGTTCAACTGAAATTGAGCACGACTCAGCGAGCAATGGAACAGAAGGTGATGGATGTAACCACGGAGCAAGATAAACAGGAGCGCCGACTTTGCTCTCTCCGACGGGCCATTAATGTTCCTCACTTACGGAGCACAATGTAGATGGGGCTACGAATGGCGCAGCGATCCCCGTGCTCCGGAGCTGCTCAGCTCTCAGGCGCGACGGCGAGGCGCATTCCGGCTGAATTTGTCGCCTGCTTCGGAGGCGGTTCGTCTGGCGCAGCTTCGCGTCCGTTGCGGGCCTGATTATCTGGTTCGACAGCACCTCCTGGGAACCGGTACCCGACAGAATTAAGCTGTCGTACGACAAAGATACGTTAAGGATTTGTTTGCAGAACGGGAATACGAAATTTAGCGACCCCATTCAGACATCTGGCCGCTGGAGAAACGCTTGCTTTTCCGCACTTCGGGCCACGAATGTCACTACATTCCGTAAATTGGCGAATAGGAATTCTGTTGTGTGCAACATGTATTACAGAAGCCAACTAGTTCTAACGTAAAATAGCGATTCTAAAGTGCCCTCCACCTTCTCGCCACTTGTAAACTAAACTTGCTGGCTCAAAATCGGAATGAATGCTAAACAGTGAGCTCACATGCCGAATTTTTTCAGTACCTCTGCTCGTATCACACGGGGATGTAGCCCCGAGCTTTTTTTCCTCTCCTTTGGGACTGCATATGACAGCACGCATTGCATTATGCCTACTGTTAGTACTGCATACTACGCTACTGTATAGCGCACGGCGCTCCAGAGAATTCCATCCACACAGTCGAAAGCAGCTTGCTCCGTGGTGCAGAGCACACGTAAAACGCGGAGTGTTGCTTGAAAAATGATGATTGGGGCTAGGTGTTTTGAAGGCAACACTGAGTTTCAAATCAACTTAGCTAACGATTTGAACTGCATGAACAGCTGCTTCTTTCATTAATTCAGGCTAGTTGTGAGTAGTGCCAAAACAACCACGCCAGGGGCACGCGGGGGACGCTTCGAGAAATGTTTCCGTATCACAACTCCACTTAGTACCAATATGTTCCCACGCTTTTTCAACGCACCACTTGCCTTCTCCTCCTCCCTCTATAATTTCTGAGTACTTGCGACCCCTCAACTGGTTGTGCAGCTGTTAATTACGACACGTAGATACGGCATGCAGGGGCAGACTTCCGTCGATGGCGCCATTAATAAGCCATTAATAATATATGATAATATAGCAGCTGTACATTCAGCACATGTTACAAATGTAATTTAATTTAAATTATTTTAAAATAAATGTAATTTTATAAAACACACAAGCACTTCTTATGACGCAAGGTATAGGTATTATCCGGCTTCGCTCTTTATTCTAGAACAACTTTATTTTCACAAGCCACGTCATCAGAACACGTTGCTCAGCAATGCATCTGGCAGTATGTGCTGGCAGCATTGACAAGATTACACGACCGCACAGTGACAGTGAACACCGGGCCGTAAGTTACGACGCCGGTTGAAGCAAAGATAGCGTTCGAAATACTTTGCTCGCGTAATGACGCTGACAGCGCCTTTCCATATCCATGGCCAGGCGGCAGCCGTAAATTTCTTGTGTGGAACTGCATGCATCATTGCCGTACGCCTATGTCGACTGCGGACGTAAACGTTTCGTGTGTGCAGTCTAAGAAGCATAAATAGTTAAGCGTGCGGCAGAGTAGCGGGCGACTAGGAAAGAGTGATTTTAGCGCTGTACCGCTTTACCGTAAGCCGAAACAGGCTAGACTGCATATTGCAGTGTGCGATATTACTCTGGCTGATTTCTTGTGTGGTTCTTCTGAAATCTTCGTCGTACGATTTCATCTTAGATCTCCTGGGTTATATCGATATTCTTCAGTCCGCCTTGATTATTCCAGACTAAACGTTCCCTGTTAGAGAATAAGCAGTCGTCACATATGTGGCGGTGTGCGATTACCCCGCCGCTCATTGCGGCCGCGCACCGTGATTTAGATTTTCGCGCGCGTCTCAGATGCGCGCACTGCTTGACATGTTAGAAGACAGATGTCGCGGCAAAGGGAAACAAGCCGCTGCGAAAAGCGAGCTAGGGGAGAGCAACGTGCAAAGGCACAATGACGAGAGGGGCACGAAAGAGGAAGAGAGCAAAGTGAAAGCTGGGCGCCCGGTGGCGTGGGGACATTATCGTCCCTCGCAAATGATTTTTTCTGGGCCTCAGTCGGCGCTCCTCTTTATCTTACTCCGTGAATGTAACGTTAAGGGACAAGAAGAGAGCGGAGTGGGTCAGGGAACAAATGCGTGTTCAGGACATATTAGTAGAAATCAAGAAGAAATGGATGTGGGCAGGGCATGTAATGCGAAGGCAAGATAACCGTTGGTCACTAAAGGTAACAGAGTTGATCCCTAGAGAAGTCAAGCGTGGCAGGGGGTGGCAGAAAGTTAGATGGGCAGATGATATCAGGAAGTTTACGGGGATAAATTGGTCGCAGTTATCACAGGACCGGGATAATTGGAGATCCATGGGAGAGGCCTTTGCCCTGCAGTGCGCGTAGATAGGCTGATGAGATAATGATGATTTGGAGTCATGTCAACATAGAAATATAAACCGAACGGTGGCCGCTTTTCTGGTGGAGGTGGAAAGCAAGAACGCCCGTGTGTACGTGATTTCGGCGCATGTTAAAGATCCCCAGAGGGTCAAAATTAATCCGGAGCCCTCAACTACGGCACGCCTCATCACTTGCGTTGCGTCGACGTGCTAAACCCTACAATCAATCAAATATAAAACAGAACTGGTTGATGGCAGCACTAAGTCCAGGGAACCCTACTTTTATGAAGTGGAAATCAGAAATGAATTGCTATTCCACTTGCATTTGCCCTGCACCTAAAGAGCCATGTCTGTGCACCCTTTGTAAAACACCAAGATGTTGAGGCCATTGGTCATGCACTGAAAGGGAGAAACAGTTCAAAACTGGCAGAGCTAATCATTGCACTCCACGCGTGGAGAAACGTAGAAGTGGTTCAGGAACACTCCGGGGTTTTTTGGTGTGTAGCTAGGTCGCACCTTGGATGAGATACTTACACTGTCAATGTTCGGTGCCTTTGCAGATCTGTGTGGAGCGATGCCTGCAGAGAGGTCAGGCCGGCAGCGGCCGTACCGATGACAACGTTGAAAGCCTTCGCAAAAGGTGAGTGAGAAAAGAGCCAGGATTGATTCAATTTTCAAAGATTTGGTAAGAGCACAGTACTGTATGATGATTTCTCATGAGTGTATTCACACCTTCGCGTTATAAATACCGTATTTGCACGAAATAACACAAATTTTTTCCCCACAGTTTGTGCCTCCAAAACGCCTCTCGCGTTGTCTTCGGACTTGAACATAGCGCAAGCTTTTTTTCACGCCTTTCATTCTTCAAGTACCTGCCACATAAGCCGTGAACCCACTGCTCTGCCCCCAGATTTTTTCCACCGGGAGCTCGCTGCTCTTGGTGTCAACTTCGGCGCCAGCTTCTCCCGATAACGCCATTGGCTACGTTGTTAGTGGTCACATGACCAGGCAGTCTGGTCTGGAGGCGAGAGCTAACGCGTGTGCAGCGCAGCATTGGCTCCTCATTATGCTTTGTTTTGTTCGTACTTGCTTCCACCTTTTGAGCCGCTGCTATGAACAGGTGAAATTAGCACACTGCCACATTTAAGAAATGGGCGATCCTGCTGCCTGCAGAGCAGGGAAATTCAAGTGCGGCATGGCATCTCGGACGAAGCGAGTTAACCATTCGTAGCATCTCGGTCACCATGTACAGGTCAGTTGGGGTCTCATAATTTGTGCGGTTTGAGATAGGTGGCGAGGCAGTGGAAGTGGTAGTAGAATATATCTACTTAGGCCAAGTTGTGACCGGATCCCAATCATGAGGCAGGGGTAATTAGAAGGATAAGAATGGGGTGGAGTGCATTCGGCAGGCATTCTCAGATGATGAATGGCAGCCTACCATTGTCCCTGAAGAAGAAAGTGTGTGACAGCTGCATCTTACCGGTACTCACCTACGGGGCAGAAGCTTGGAGGCTCACTAAGAGGGTTCAACTTAAATTTATGACAATCAGCGAGCAATGGAACAGGAGGTGATGGATGTAACGTTAAGGGACAAAAAGAGAGTGGAGTGGGTCAGGGAACAAATGCATGTTCAGGACATACTAGTAGAAATTAAGAAGAAATAAGCGTGGGCAGGGCATGTAATACGAAGGCAAGGTAGCTGTTGGTCATTAAGGGTAACAGAGCGGATCCCTAGGGAAGGCAAGCATGGTACGGGGCAGCGGAAAGCTAGGTGGGCAGATGAGATGAAGAAGTTTGCGGGGATACATTGGTTGCAGTGCGCTGCAGTGGGCGTAGACAGGCTGATGATGATGATGATGGTTTGTGGTCATATTGAGCAAAATGCAAGTTGATCGCATGGTTGCGGTAGCCCGACTAAAAGCTCATGATAACCCCTTGCTTCAGGGTTTGCGCAATTGCCCTGCAGTCTGGTAGCAAGAAGCACAGTTCAATATTCTTGAGCACAGTGGCATTGTGGCAGACCAGGCAGTTGTCCAGGACGAGGCAGATCTTTCAGTTCTGGTTGCCCAGCTGCTTGTCTCACTCCCGCAGCCGTTGCGGGAAAATTTCTGTAGTCCAAGCCTTGTGGTTGGACTACAGAACCAGCTGCAACCAGCCGGCACGCGCCACAGAATGACCGTTCTTCATGATTAGGGTTGTTCGTTTCCGGGAAAAAACCCGATTTTACCCGAATTTTACACTCGGAACATGTTTCAGGAATCGGGTTAACCCCAATTTCTCCCCAAATGGACCTTTTCAAAGTAGCAATCTGCACAGTCGTGTGCTGACGGTTCGCCGCTTTTAACCAGCACTTGCTGGAAGCAAGCCCCGCAAACATGGCTTTTCAACTCATTGAGTATTGGCATGACTCTACCGCTTGCTACTGCAGGTTGGCAGATGTGGCACTGACATCGTTGTGCCTAGCTCATGGAAGCTGTGATGTCAAAAGAAATTTGTCCCGGCTGAGATACGTTCAACGATCGGACATGTCTTGAATGGAGACCAACATGTTGTGCGTACAGATGATAATGTATGTAAACAAGGATGTGTACAAGGTCGATTGCCAGCTTTTAGTGAATGAAATGTTTCATTTCTTGGAGACTATCAATGCTCTTTACGGTCATCATTACTGATTCATTTCAAACAAATGCCAAATTTCAGAGGGTGTTTGCTAGAAAGCCCTGATGGGACCCTCTCCCCGATAACCAGCTTGAGACAAACACCAATTTTAACGCGTTAAAGTTAGGAAGCTCGTGATACCTTCTGATAAAATAAACAGAGGGTATTACTTAGTACTTCTCTAAATTCAACCCGGAAGAACCCAAATTTCGGAATAATTTTACAAAAAAAAAAAAAAAAATTACGCCCACTTCCCCTTGCGGGAACCCTGGTGTGATGCGACGCTGAAGGGGGTTCCATTGGCGTCGCATCAAGCAATCGTCTGGTACGGCAAGAGAGCAAGCGCAAGCGCAAGCGCGGACGACCGTCGACTGAGAGACCGGCCGGAGCGCGGCTCTCCGCTTCTATGCGCAGCGCGCCCGAAGGAGAGGAGACCGCGGAGAGAGAGAGTACTGCACATGCGCACAGTGCGCAGCCGCGCGCAGCGCGACCGCAGATGTTGGGAGAGAGTGTTCGCTATCGGAGAGAGGAGAGGAGGCGAGCAGAGGAGAGACGCAGCTGTGCGGACGCGGACGACGGACGCACGCAGGACAGGGCCGCCGGCAAGAGATGCTCCTCTCAGCGTCGCATCTAAAAGATTTCTCCCTGATTGCCAGTTTGAAAAATACCACCCGATTTTTACCCCTGGTTTTAAAAAATATAAAACCCGACAACGAACAACCCTACTCATGACGCACACGAAATCCCTCCCTTTACGCTGCAACAGTGTTGCACTTACAGGAATGCCGCATGCTCGTGCATCCAAAAGCCACCTGATGACCGCCTTTTCTACATCTTCCAAGGCGGGGGCTTGCAGCTTCTTTCTGTCACCTTTCTGTTACGCCTGTGCAACAGCACCGGTGACAGCGTCTTTGCTGCTCAAAATCATCGGTAGTGTGCTCAACACTATGCTGAAACCTTCGACCACTTTTTTTTTGCACCACACTGTACGGCTTTCAGCATAGCCGCCTTCTGCTCGATTTATATCATTTTGCGCTTCTGTTTGTCGTTGCCGTCGGCCATCTCCTTTCTGGCAGCGGGAGCTCTCACGATCGAACCGATAGAAACAGTAACTTTATGCCCATGCAAGCAACGTCAAGCAACAACAACGCTGCAGTCGGCGGCTTGGCACTCCCCACGCACACAGTGGGTCCATAAGAAAGGGGAGGCCGGGTGACGCGCACGCTCGCGGGTGTTGCCAGGTGCTTGTAGCCATTTCAGCACGATAGAGTTGGCGGCCCTTAGGGAATGCAAGTTTTTTGAATTGCCAACTCCGTGATGGGACGTAAACTGTGGTGTGCTATAAGACATTGATCTGACAGGTACCAAAATGGTTGTTCGTAAGTGCTCGTTGCGGGAAAAAAAAAAGTTCGTTATACCCACTGCGGGGAAATTTTACCTTCATTAAAACGAGGTCTTAAAGGCCAACTGCACTCAAAATTTCAACCTCTTAAAAACGTTATTTTCCTATAGTCTGCCTAAAAATACTGCAAAAAGCTCTGCGAAAGCGGGAAATTTGATTTGCATTGGGTGCTAGCAGTGAGCGGATAACAGTGCTACAGCCCATTATGGCGAGTCACTGCTCTGCACTCATTTCCGACATCTTTCACATTGAGTGGAATGGCTTTAATTTTTTTATCTAAGTTTAGTTACACAGTAATCTCATAAACTGCAATGGTAATTCTTTTTATAACACTTGTAAGAAGCCTACTAAATTTTGAACAAAACACGTGTCGGCAATATTAATGTCACTTCCTGAATTGCCAGTGGCCAACACTACTGTGTGGTTGCATCGGGGAGCAAAAGCCAAGGCTTGAATCCTTGTCATGTCACTTTGACGTGTTGTCTACAAACAATATGGTTCATTTGGTTAGCTGCCTAACGAAGCCGGGCCAGATAGACTGTCTGGTCTGAGTATTTGACGAAGATAGCCGGTGCTGTTGTGTGCAGGTTCCAGACGTACAGCGACGCAACGCTGCCGATTGTGTACTACTACAGCAAGCTCAAACTGGTCAGGACGGCCGACACGAGCTGCAACGACCCAGACGTGGTAGGCATGCCTCTAGTCTTGCTTGCCTAAGGAAAATGCGGAAAGTGCTTGCTAAACCAAAAAAATGTGGCTCTTCAGCAGTACAATACTACTTGGTGCGGGAAAGTGGGCAAAAAAGGGGCAGTTATTTTGTCGGTGTGTACGCGGTTAAGGGGGCACTGGTCTTTTATCAAAAACTTTATTTTTACAGTTATGTATGATGATGAAAATTGCAGGGCGCATGTAGTTTTTAATCTTGATTGTAGATATAAAATTTGTTTGTGTGTAAAATGGCAGAGTTCAAAGCTATTTGGATTTTTATATTTGATTTTTTGACAGCCTTTGTAAAAAAAACTGCCAGAGTGATGCAGCTGAACAAGATAGTAGTGAACTGTGCACAAGTCAAGGAGTGCAATAAGACTAACGGTGTCATTCTATCTGATCTGTAGCAGAAGTTACGACTGTTTGAAGTTTGGGCTTGGAAGGCCGAACCGATTTTTCTGGTTTCCACCTTTCAAGCCCAAACTTCAAATGGTTGTAACTTCTGCTACAGACCAGATAGAATGATAATGTTAGTCTCATTGCACTCCTTGATTTGTGCACATTTCACTGACACCTTGTACAGCTGCATCCTTCAAGCAGTTTTTTTAAATGCGAATGCATTTCTTAGTCGGGGGTTGTCGTGCTCCGTCGGCGTGCGCCTGCATTCCTCCAGTGCGAGCGCACGTGAGCGCGCGCCTCGTAGTTCTGCCTTCGTCGTCGTCGTCGTCTCGGCGCGGCGGACCCGCGCCGCTACAGTCTTTAAATGCGAATGCATTTCTTAGTCGGGGGTTGTCGTGCTCCGTCGGCGTGCGCCCGCAGGTGTTATCTCTCCGCGCTCCTCCTCGCCCCTAGCAACAGCTGTGGCGCGCCTAGCAACCGGAGCAGGTGGTAGCTCGGGCGGGAGTAGCGGAGGGCAAGGGGAGAGGAGGAGCGCGCTCGGGCGTGTGAGGGCGCTCGCATCGCGGAGCCCGGCGGGAGAGAGAGCTCGCGCGCGGGGCGGGCGTGTTGCGCGGGTCTCTCTCTCCTCTCCGTGTACCCTCTCTACATAATAATTACTCGCACCGCACTCATCGGTGCACCCAATGCATTCGCATTTCCGCACGATCCCCTTCGGGGAGGTGGGGGGATTTTTTTACCAGAGCTGTCAAAAAATCAAATATAAAAATCCAAATAAATTTGAGCAGTAGCGTTTTACACAAATTTTATATCTGCATTCAGAATGAGAAACTATGTATGCCTCGCAATTTGCATCGCCATAACTGTAAAAATAAACTTTTGTGGGTTAAGACCAGTGTGCCCTCTTAAAGGAGCCATGAAGACAAAATACAAGTTGGGTTTATTAGAAATGCTGCTTAGTCCCGATAACAATGATACCAATATCATCGCAATCTCGAACAAATAACGGAAATATTAAAGAAAACCTGTGAAGCAGTCGCAACCCCCTAGCCAATTTCCCGCAACTTATCTATGACGTCACGGAACCTTGTTTGTGCTATTGGCGGCCGCCTAACTGACTTGTCGCGACGACAAATGACTGTACGTCTGTAATGGGGCCTCTAGTTCCATTTGACCACATCACTTGAATGCTAACGTGCAGTTAATGCACTAAAAATTATGTTTTATTGTTGGCCCGTATGACGTCATTCTTGCTCATAACACGTCACTGTGGCGCAAAATTTGAAAGTTTTTAAATAATTCTAGCTTTTTTTTTTTTTCGTTAAAAAAAACATCTTTTGTGGCTCTAATGGCTCCTTTAAGTGTTCCACTTAACCATGGCACTCATCAGTGGTGGTGAAAGGTGGTGAAGGCTATCGGGTTTTGATGAAATTCGCAGTAGAGTGAAGAGACACGCCGCCAATTTTTTGGGGTGTACTTTTATGGTAAAAGAGTGCTGCCAATGAACTGTCCATGGTGAGTCCAGGATAGATAGTCAAAGAACTTCATTCTTTCAGGTGTGTACTTAAACGGGTCATGAAGCTGCTTTTGGCACAGTCAGCTTTGCACGTCAGTTATTAGACCACAAAAAAAATTAGGCTAAAAAAAATGCGGTTAGTTTTTCTCGGACTCTGGTCCTTGGGAAATTTGCGAGAAAAAGTGAAGGAACTTCGAGGTTTCACCAGTCTGTACAACGTGGCAGCCAATAGTGGGCTTGCACCGTGTCAAATACAGCTTTCCTTGCGTTCCGATAACAATAAATATTCCGCGGGTAATGCCTGTCATCAAAATGGTGAAAGTTTGGATTTGTAGCATCGTCTGTTGGCCCCAAGTCCATCTTACACAGGGGGCTGTGAACATCGTTAAAGGGAATGGATTTGGAGGGGTTGGAAGTTTTGAATCCAATGAGGAGTAGAATCTAATGTTTCTTCTAACCTGGCTGACAACAAAGAATTCGTAAGACACTAAAAAGAATCATAAGGGTTGCCTAATTGCTTTAATAAATTGCTTTAATAAAGAGACCGTGTTTTGAGTGTGTCCAATTTACGAACTTTCTCTCTCTTTTTTTTGGGGGGGGGGGGGGGGGGGGGGGGGGGGGGGGGGAACGTTTATTCAGCAGTGCTGTCTCCCTTCCATTATCTTTATGGTTAGCTTCACGTTACAATAACGTCGGCTGTAACAGCATTATGGCTTGGCGGATTGTGACCACTTCTAACCTGTGTGAACTGTCCACGAACAAGTAGTTAAATGTTAACCAATACAGGTAAATGTGAAAATTCTACAGTAGCTACAATGGTGCAGGCTTTGTAAAGCTACTATGAGTATTCGATCATGGGTGAAACCAAGAATGAGTACGGTCTCCACAAGCCATACTCGGAATTCCCACTTTTGTGCTCGCAGTCTCAGTCAGGTGGTTTATTTCTGAATTTTTATGGGCTCAACAACTTTCTCAGAGAAATGACTCAACTATTGGCTTGTTACAGGGTGGTACGATGATAATTGGGACACCTTAAACTTTTTTTCCTGAGCGAACCGCCGCTCTGTTCGCACTCAAACTTCACACGAAATTCGCATTTTGCAGTCTGTTTTGTTTGACACCGGTAACAATGACGGTACTTACCTGTTTATTCTGAAAATAAATGAAAATGATTTTTCGCCTATGGGACAAATGGCACCCAATTGGGCGTTGGCGAGCCAGTGCAAGCTGATCTTGGAACGGCGGCACCACCTGGCGTATGCAGAGCGAAACGAACGTTTGGGATTCACGGTAAGGACGAGCCAAATGGGGTAGCAGACGATCAGGAAATCTCTCCGCCCCTAGTTTACGATGATCACAAATAGTTGCATAACAGCTGATACCAATCACAATAAAATATTCCCACGGTTCATAATTTGTTTCCTAACCTGCTTTCACTTCCTGACGTCTGCTACCTCGTTTTGGCACCTTTCCTGCCGTGAATCCCCATCGTCCGTTTTCCCTCTGCATACCCCAGGGGGCGCCCCCGTTCCAAGAACAGCTTGCACTCGCTAGAAGAAACGTTCAAATTGCCGCCATTTTCTCACAGACGAAAATCGTTTTTTATTCTCATTTTAGAATAAACAGGTAAGCTACCTACTGTCGTTGTTCCCGGTTTGCCAAACAAAATAGACCACAAAATTCGACCTTCGTGTGAAGTCTGAGCGCGAAACAGAGTGGCGGTTCGCTCAGGAAAAAAGTTTTGAAGCGTTTTCAATTATCGTCGTACCACCCCTGATACGCATACTCCTTCAAAGTGTGTTATGGACAAAGCAGAAGGCTGCACCCTTGTTTGAAAACACTAATAGTTTGAAACAATCCGTTGGAAGGCTGTGTTCAGTGAATAACTTCACTGTTCCCCATTACAGGTCTTCGAATGGTGTCGCGAAGCACTTTTGAAGATGCCAAGTGAGACGCTGACGCCTGTAGCTTACCGGTGAAGGCAACCATCGTGCTGGCTTGCTTAACAGAGATTTTTTATTTGTATACATAAGAAAGACTACCGCACAAGTATTTTAGGTTCTTTTGGACAAGTCATGTGGCACACTCCCAGTTAAGCCAGTGCGTGTGCATGCTTTAAAATAATACGTGGGGTCCAGTTCAGGGCTGATCTGCATTTCGTGTGTTTTTTTCCTCCTTTTTGATGTGCTTTGCATTAACCTATGTGAGATTCTGTGAAGGACCAAATGAACATTGTCTGACGCCTCTTTCTTATCCGAGGGCATTATTTGTACTTGGCAGTAACCAAAATAAAGAAGCTGAGAGGGCGGCAATGCTGGAAATATAAGCTATGTAATGGCTTGTGTTCCTTCTTTGCTAGTTAATCCCTAATTAAGGGCTTATGACGACCTAGGCTCGTCATGAGTGGTCGCCACCTTTTTTGCCTTATGACGACATTCATAAGATAAGAAGTTTATTCGTCCAAATAAAAACATACATGTGCATATCCAGTCAGCATAAGCCCTGAGGCTTGGCGGTCTCATCTGAAAGCAGTTAACCCAAAACCAGATAATCAACAGGCAAGAAATACAACCCAGAACATAAGCGTACAAGTACAAAAACCAGAAAACCAACAGGCAAGAAATACAGCCTAGAAAATAAGCATACAAATACAGCCTAGGAAGGGAAATGTTCTTTCTTTCGGAGAACACAACAGAAAATAGTAAACTACAATCTGATCTTATACAGGAGACAACAAATTACTAATATTGAAAGGAGCAATCATATTTAAAACTACAGGCCATACAGTCATCCAACATTCAAACTAGTCGCACATTTTCTTAGATATTTCTTTATGTCCGAAAGACCTGTGGTCGTCATGGGCCTTCCGCAATGTTCCAAGAGGATTTCGGACGAGCCCAGCTCCTCAGATGGTGCTTTTTTATGCGAAGCATAGATGGCAGCACAGGTTTCATCATTGGCACTTTTATCGGATGAGAATTTGCACACTAGATGGCAGAATGCGTGCTTTGTGTTTCCCGCGCATTAAAGAAACATGACCCTATCGGTACTCGATTGTCGAGCGGCTTCCTCGTGCAAGCGTGAGTGGTGAGGATTTCGGTGTCGTGCTTGATTCAGGCGGAGACAGTGGTGAGGGTTTTACAATCAGTGACTCTGAATTTATTGCGGAATACACCTCAAATGCCTTAAGTATGGGGCATTGCACATAGAGTGAGGAATGACCAATAAAACATTATTATGCGTAGTAAACCCTATTCGCAAAGATTTTCGTTTTAGAGATGTTACTGAAGTATTTCACGCCATAAGAAAATTTGGCAATATTGGTGCATAATTGTGTTTCTTAATGAGCCCTTAAGTACCCCAAGAATGACTATCGTCTATCGTCTTTAAAAAAAAACTCTTCGGATGGTTGGAGTCGAACCTGAGTCCCTCGCGTTATGAAACCGGCGTCTATCCGGTTGAGCTATCATCGCATTCCGGGCGCACAGAATTTCTTTTGGGTTCATAGTGCGGGTGTTGGCTTTGGACTTGGCCGCGGATTTTAGCGGGTGCTAATGCGGTCCACTTTGGGAGAGATGTGAAGGCCTGTGGACAGAACGATTTGGGCCTTCTCGTGGAGAACGTTCAGCGGCAAGCTCGGAAATAAATGCGAGGTGATGACGTAAGGAGCGGAAACTTGTCGCAGCAAACGTAGGTCGGCTCAACGGGCCAAGGAACAAATAATGACTGGATTATCACTTGGAGGCAGGAAACGGGCCTCCTGGATCAGAGAACAAACTAGGGTAGAAGATAGTTTTGAAAGAAAAAAGAAATGGACTTGGGCTGGCCACGTGGTCAGATGGAATGACAGTCAGTGGACTACCAGGGTGACAGTGGACACCGAAAAACAGGCCTAGAAAAAGAGGAAAGCCAATTACTCAATGGTGGGGTGACGTAAGGAATTCAGAGACAAAGAATGCTGGACTCGAGCGGCGGGCACAAGACGAGGAGTGGTTGGAGGTCGATGGAAAAGGCATTTGTCCTGCAGTGGACCTAGTGGGATGATGATGATGATGCAAGAGCATAGCCGGGTCTCCGGCAGAGGGAGAGAGGCCCCAGCTCTGCTGTTTCTCCAGCCTTGCACCATGGGTGAAAACTGCGCCAATTTTTTTTTGTTTGAACTGCTCATTGATTGTATAGGTGCCAATGAACTGAATGTACTGTTGTAACAGTTAAATGGCTTGGCCTCACCAGTTGCACATTTCTGTGCAGACGCAACACGTTACTTTTTTCATGTTGCGGACAGATTCCGAAGGGGTGCTTTGTTTGCACATGTAAAACCAAAATTAGTGAGTAATTTTGTAGCCTAATTTGTACCGAGATCGGTAGAAATGCATGTCCATAGCCAAGGACTTTACTTTGCACGAAGCAACATCGGTTGGCGGTAAAGACGACTGGGAGAAGCTTCAACTGTATTCTTGTAGTACAACCAACGGTACAGACTGGCATGCACTGTTTAATGCATGTGCTGCAAGATTTTTGCATTTTGTGTTCAGGTTTCTGGCTGTCACTTGTATTGCATATTGTACCGAAGTGCTGGTGGAGTGTAAAGCAAGGCTCTCTTACATAACCGACCTTTTTCTTTTTTTATTCTTTCTTTTGGCTGCTCCAATAGCCGTCGTAATCGAGTGATTTGAGCCGCGCAATAAGCTAGGTACGGAGGCACGGGTCATATCTTTGAACGGCGAAGCTGTTCAGCAAATTGTAATTTTTCGTGTCTGCAGTTAAAAATACCGAGAAATTGCCGAGCATGCGCACGTGAGTGTGGACCTCGCAACGACCTTGCAACAACCGCCCAGCGTCCCCCACTTGTTTGTCAAGCCAACCATACCCACTTAGGGAGATTGGCCAAGATTGCGGTGGCCGACCGGCAGGTAAAAAAACCAAGAAAATGCCAAGCGCTCATGTGTGTATGCGAGGACTCGTAACTCTGTGGCTTGGGCGTGAGCTGCTGAACAAAGGAATTAAGTTTGCTCTCTCTCTTGTGGCGACCGCCCAGCGTCCCCGGTGCACGTTTGCCAAGCCAAGCATACCCACTTAGAGAGATTGGCCAAGATTGGCCAAAAATAAGAAACTCCAGCGTTTATTGTAACGGTGCAAACATTTCTCGGAACGAGAAAGACGCGTCATAGCGTACGCCCCTCCACTGTGATGTCCAGTGATTATAACTTCCAAAAAAAAAAATGAAGGAAGCTCAACCTTATAGCAACAATGATGGAGTAAAGATCATTGCCGCGGCGAAGAAGCAAGTCGGCTGCAACCATGTACTTAAACCGTGGTGATGGTCGCAAAGGTTGCATACAGCTTCGCTACCTTCCAAGTCTTACGCGTTAGTGTGAGCTTCCTTCATTTTTTTTTTTTGTTACGAAATCAGCAGCCTTCGCCGAGTTTTCATTTTAAATTTTAATGTACAGTTGAACCCCTTTATAAGAGACACTTACCGGGGAGCAGTTTCTGTCTCTTATACGAGATGTCTCTTATAAGCAGGGTACCATGTTTTCACTTAGTAGTCAAACCCTAGTATATTGTGGGCACCATACGACTAAAATAAGAACGCTACAGCATGTTGCAGAAGATTCAGTCTAATTTACGTTTGGCCCCCAGAATTTCTGAAACAGTTCTGAATCTTTGTTTGCTTCATGACCGTATTTACACTGTTTTTTACAACCGATTCTGCAACTTTTTTTTCTTTCCTTGTTTGCGGAAGATGAATCGTAGATGTTGAGTTCACAAGCCTGATGAATAGCCAGAGCGCACAGCTTCTTCCGCTGTGTGCTCAGGCTATTACACTTGCAGGACTCAGCATCTGCGATGCTTCTTGATTGGGAGGTACGCGAGTAGGAGCCCGCGCGTGCAGTCGCGCTCCAATGGATGGCAGCAAGCTTCAACCACTTCTGTCAGTTGCATTTCCATTGGCAGGGCTTCTCATCGTCATTTCATAGCTGATTGAACCACTGCGCGTTTGCTGAAATTATAATAAATAGCGACTGCAGGCGTCTGTCGTCCACCTGTGTTTCCACAATGGAAGCAACTGCAATTAGTGACTGGTGGCACTGCATCTGAAGTTAAAATGTCTGTTACAAGCGAGATTATTGATTTAAGTTCCAAGGATGACTTGTCCCTTATAACCAACTGTCCTGTACATCCGATGTCTGTTATAAAAGAGGTCAATTTAATGGGAAAGATAGGGCAGCCAACCATGAGGGTGAATAGTGTGTCTTACATCCATGTCTCTTATAACGAGGTTCAACTGTATCAGCAAAATAAAAACCCAAGAGCCACAGCCCAATCTTGTGTCACAAGGGCCACGCTTCCATACCGAAGGATTAGTTTGTGTCTAGCATAGATAAGCAATTGACCGCAACACACACTGACATTTCAGTGCAGTGAATACTACTCTTAAATACAAGCCTTGTCGTTTACATGCACAAAATTTTATTAAACTGAACAACAGTACAAGTTGTGCATGTCTACAGCATGTTATAAGGGCAGCACAAATTGCTCTGAGAAAAATATGCTCATTAAATTATCAGACACAACTAGCAAAAACGAACATCAAAAATGTTGGTGCCACCATGCGCGTAGCAAATAAATGCTGATAAACAAAACTACTGGTGCTAAACTCCACTCAATAGCAACACTTACACGTTGTAAAAACATCGTAGCATTTTGCAAGCATGCGACAGATTGTAGCATAACTTCACAAAAAAAGGATGTACAGTCGAGTCACAAATTCTAGAATTTACTGGTTACTGAAATCACAGAACAACATATATAACAGAACTTCGTTGGTCAATTTGCAAGGGAACTGGAAGAAGGAGATAGAGCATGTGACAAAACTCGTTCGGAACGTACTGGTTCTAACTAAAAAAAATTTAAAAAGTGAGCTCTGGCTGCTGGTAACAACCAGACAGACTCTGTTGTGGCAAATACGAAAAATATTTTTACAGGTCTCGCCACATCAAAGCTGGTGTCGCACATGTTCGCAGCCATCTTGGCATTAGATGTTCGCGTACTTGAGACCAACTTCAGAAAGGAAGATTCAGATCTAATAGGCATTTTCGTGCTCTACAACTAACCTTGGCAGTTACTTTGGTTCCAGTCACACACTTTCTTCTGCACAACAACACATTAACGTTATTTATCTTCTCTTCTCCGTCATCAGCCTGGTTAAAAAAAGTTTGCCAAACTGCACAAAAGCATCAGCGACCCATTTGCCTGGCTAAATTAACCCCCCCGCTTGCTTGGCCAATCCCCCTCAGTTTGCCAGAACAACTCGCGCCACTTATTTTTGGGCTATCACCATCACAACTCCGCAACATCCACTTTAGCAATGCCGTACAATTCCAACCAAATCAGTTCAGATACAGCGGCTTGAGACTGATTTAGGCACTATTTTTAGAAATCAGGTGTTTGCGCCCCACCAGCCGTACAGCAATGTCAGCTTCAAGATGGAACAAACACGAGACATTGACACCACAGTAGAGATCACCACAGGACGAAATCCCAAGATAACAGCAACAACTCCCCGGACATACAACCGGCGTTGTTTCTTCCACGTCGTTCTTGTCCCATTGGGGCAAAACCGGGGGGCAGGTGCGCAGGGGGCCGATGGCAGGGATCAGAGGTGGGCGAATTTATTCATACACTATGTACAGCGTGCGCCACTCAAGTCCACTGGCGCAGGCAAGCACTGGACAGTTCCGCCGTCGCAACGCCCTGCTCGCTTCACCACATGTTGTAGTCAACCTCGTCGTTGTCGAAGGCCAGGAAGAAACCGAGGATGGTGATGAAGACGACGACGTTGCCGGCGAGAACGAGGCCGCACGCACTCCACTGGATCTGTGCGGGGAAAGGGAAGAAACTCGGTGGCTAAGGCATCGTGCACCGAGCCCAAGGACGCCGGTTCTATCCCGGCCACGAAGGCAGAAAGCGAAAATTCACGTGTGTCGAGATTTTTTCGGTGCATGTTAAAGGGACACTGAAGTGAATTTGTCAAGCTCCCGTTTTTGCTTGCACTGCGTAGACTGGCTCAAATTAGCACACTTTTCATCGTTTATCCGGTTGACAAATCGGGTAATTATTTTACAAAGCGCGAAAGAAGAAAAACTACCATGCGCGGTTTGCGGCGGGCCGCACCAACTAAGGCTGTGACGTTGAGAGGAGGGGCGCCGTGATTGGACGATGCCCAAGGTTAGCAATCACACAAGTTTCGGTTTCGGTTTCGTTTCTGTAAAACATAACCAATGGCTTTAATTGTTGGATGGGCATTCTCAATATCTCAGTAATTATTGTACCGCGCTTCTGCCATGTTGTCGGCTGTAAAATGCACAAGATAAGCCTCCCAGGACGGCTTGTAGTCGTAGCATTCACCTAGCCGAGACCTACGCAGTGCATGAACGCCCTCCGCGTACCCGCAGACGCCCAAATGTCATGCGCTTTTTCCCCCATATTTGGAGCTTGCCTCCCTCATGCCTGTATCGTAAAAGCGTGTTCGCACCAGGCCAAGGGTCTGTTCATTCTGGCCTGTGCCCACTGCCTGCAAGCAGTCGGTGCTTATGGCAACAGCACGCCAACGAGAACTCGCTATTGCGCCAGTGCCAGCCTGCGCGCGTTTTGTGAACTAGTTCGTGTAGCCATGAACGTTGCGGCCCCAAAAAAGGTGAACTCAATATAGAAAACATCGGCGGAAAACAAAAAAGTTAACTTACAAAAAAAAAAAGCACGTACCCGCGGGGATTCGAACTCGTGACTCGCAAAACATTTGCGGTGAATTCCTAGCGCCCCAGACTGCTAGGCTATGGTGCGGGACGCGAAAGCCTTGCTAATATGGGTATATATTGTACAACCGGTTTACACTTTTATTTAGTTTTGGCATTTCAAGCCGCTTAGGTGACTATTTGTTTGTACTGCGATCGTGCAGTAAGCGTCGCCCGAGTTTCCACAGTAGCTCACGTCTAGCAATTGCATTTCGTAGACGGAAAAGCGTTCGCAGATGCGTAGTCGTGCTGCTGACCGCTGTGCTTGTTCGCCCAGCGCAAAAATGTGCTTCCCGCGCCCTAGTTTTACACTGTACGGTAAAAATATCAGTTGATTTTATTTGCTTAGTACCTATATTGACTTCGCTGACTCTTCTCCCGCCTTCAAGAGGCCTTATATTTTCCTACTGGCGTACCAGTCAGCGATGCGTCGCATGTGCAGCGCTTGTGTGAAGCGAACTTGACTTGGAGCTAGATACAGTGTACAAACAAACCAAGTAAAGAAAGGCACATTCTTCCATTCACAAACGTGTCCTGGCTTCGTTTCAACTAAGCGAACGAATTGCGAACCGAGCAATTTTTTTTAACCTCCTTGATTGCGACGACCCGCCGGGCGGCGGCGGACGAAAAGCTGGGCCGACTGACTCTGTCGGCCGGGGAGCCGTGCAGTAGCGCAGCCGTGGCGCAGCCAATTGCCAGCTCATCCCCTCCTGACGTCACACGAAAACGCCACAGAAAATGGGCGAGCGTAAAGAGAGGAGGACAGCGTTTTCGAATTAGTTTTTCTACTAAATAAAATCGCGTAAACGCGCTAGAAGTGGTCGAAACATGGCCTGGGGACTCCGGACTACCAATTTGTGCTAGTAATCCCGCAATGTTTACATATCACTTCAGTGTCCCTTTAAGGGGGGCCATGCAGACAAAACACAAGTTTGGTTCATTCGAAAGATTGCCTCGTAGAATCATACTGACACCACTTTTGACACACACTTCGCTCAAATAAGCTATACAATTAGTAAAAAAAAGGGAACGGCCATGCGACCCACTAGCTCATTTCCCACAACAGAACCTATGATGTCACATGCGTCCAGCTGCGCGATTGGCTGAGGCCGGCAAAAGCAAACGCAAATTAGGCAAGGCTTATAAGCTTGCCGAAGGCGCTATTTGTGCTTAAATGTACCGCATATTCGTCTCACAGCGGTAAGAATGGTGGGGTAAACAATGAAAGTTAAGAAAATACGCGTAAGTATAGAAGTATCGACGCACACTGCTGTTGGTACTGGGTGCACTACGCTTGTTTTAGCTGCACAGCAGTCCGCCGCTTTGGAGTTGTCTTACACGACCCTGGCCGATTGGCGAAAGCGACGTTGTCTTACGTGACCCTGTTTGTCGAGGATACCCCATGTTTCACGAAACGATTACTTTCTACAGTCACAAAAACAAGCCAGGTGCAAATACGGTCAAAAACAAAGCGACGGCGGACAGCAGTCCATGGATCAGTACGGTAGTGCCACCTGGGAGGACTGACGGCAAGCAAGGTTGCAGAGCCGAATGACGCAGTGGAAGTTAGTTTGAATGCGCGCACTTAAGACTTCACTGCTGACGTCCCGAAAATACACGATATGGCGGGAGAATCAAAATTTTAACCTAAATTGGTTAATTTCTCAGTGAAGACGGCATCATTTGCTGCCGGACAAGTGTTAGGGGCACTATAAAACACAAAATATTTCGACTAAAACAAACTTGTATTTTTTTTTTGTATTTTGTTTGCATGGCCCCTTCCAAGATTCCCAGGCAGTCAAAATTAGTCCGAAGCCCTCCACTACAGCGCACATCATAACCAAGGTGTAGCTTAGGTGTAGCTTTTTTCACTGTATTTAACCTTGCTCACGATATGTTTTCACTTCCGTGACGGAAGCCAAAACTTCAAGGAATAGGAGGGAAAAAAATCGCACAGCAACGGTTGGACTTGGCAAATTATGGAGCAATAAATGCGACGTCGCCGCAAAGGGCACTCCGCAGGGCTTGGTAATCTCGCCATTACTCCTCAATTTATTAATAATAAACCTACCTAACCACCTAAATGCTAAAAACTTCAAGAACTATTTTTTTAAAAAACTGGTCGGCATTCGTTTTTTTTTTTCTTCAAATATACACTTTTGGTTAGACGGAATTCTGTCACACTCTTGACTTCATTTGAGTGCTGTTATAAACTAGTTCGACTGCATAGCAATGCATACGTAGTCGGTACCCGAGTTACTTAATAGTATGCACCAGTTGTGAAACTTCCCCTAGGACCCGTGTATCAAAAGCCAGTTGGCAATTGGCCCGTGCACTGAGGCAGCATCAAGCAAGTTGACTATCCTGTCATTTCTCGGTAGAAAGTTAAACTAGTACTAAAGTGCTTCCAGCTGATGTTGTAAATCAAAGGAGGAGCCATGATGGAAGAAAGATTACCTAAATTCATCATCATCATCACCAGCCTATCTATGCCCACTGCAGGGCAAAGGCCTCTTTCATAGATCTCCAATTATCCCAGTCCTGTGCTAACTGCAACCAATGTATCCCCGCAAACTTTTTGATCTCATCTGCCCACCTAGCTTTCCGCTGCCCCCTACCATGCTTGCCTTCTCTAGGGATCCACTCTCCTACCCGTAATGACCAACGGTTATCTTGCCTTTGCATTACATGCTCTGCGCATGCCCATTTCTTCTTAATTTCTACTAGTACTATGTTACTAACATGCGTTTGTTCCCTGACCCACTCCGCTCTCTTCTTGTCCCTTAATCTTGCATCTATCACCTCCCGTTCCACTGCTCGCCGAGTCGTCCTCGATTTAAGTTGAACCCTCTTGGTGAGCCTCCAAGTTTCTGCCCCACAGGTGAGTACCGGGAAGATGCAGCGGTCATACACTTTCTTCTTCAGGGACAATGCTAGGCTAACCCTATTAAAGTTTCCTAATTTGAAAAGCAAGCTTTATTTTATTGATTGCAACCACCACTGTGGCTCATTGGCTAAGGTGCTGTGCTGCTGAGCCCAAGGATGCAATTTCAATTCCTGGCCGCAGCAGTCGCTTTCCGATGTAAACGCAAACGTTCATGTGCTTGAGATTTCGGCACACGTTAAAGGAGCCATGAAGACAAAATACAAGTTGGGTTTATTAGAAAGACTGCTTACTCCCGATAACAATGATACCAATATCATCGCAATCTTCGAACAAATAACGGAGATATGAAAGAAAACGTGTGAAGCAGTCGCGGCCCCCTGGCCAATTTCCCGCAACTTTTCTATGACGTTACAGAACCTTGTTTGCGCGATTGGCGGCTGCCTAACTGACCTGTCGCGACGACACATGACTGGACGTCTGTAATGGGGCCTCTAGTTCCATTTGACCGCATCACTTGAATGCTAACGTGCTGTTAACGCACTGAAAATTACGTTTTATTGTTGGCCCGTATGAAGTCATTCTGCTCATAACACGTCACTGTGGCACAAAATTTGAAAGTTTTTAAATACTTCTTGCTTTTTTTTTTCATTAAAAAAACATCTTTTGCGGCTGTAATGAAGCTGAGTGAGATACGGAATCCTAGTTCTTTCAAACTAAACGAAGTTGTATTTTCTCTTCATGGCTCCTTCAAGTGGAGTGTCGCAACTGGCGCATAGTAAAGAACCCTGGGTGTTGCGCAATGCTTGTAGTGCAAAGTCTGTCGGTCTCACCACCGCGTGGGGTGCCGCCGGCGACCGTGCCAGCACCAGTGGCAGGCCAAAGGCCGAGATGACGATGCCCGTGGTGATGAAGTAGGCCAGCTCCTGTGCCGCACTCGAGCTCGCCATGTCCTCCTTGTAGCGGCGAGCAATCAACGTCGGCAGCGGCGACAGCACGTAGAAGAGGACCACGAAGAAGGGGTACCAATTGCTGCACGCACGGCAACATGGACACACCAGGCCTCAGTTTCGCAAAGGGGGGGCACACATCATAGATCAACGTTTTAGGCTGTTTTCATCCACATTTACTCGATTCTAACCACCCCCTTATTTCCCAAGATCGCGATGCTCAAAGTGCTTAGATTCGAAAAACCAAAATTACCTACCCCCCTTGCCCCTTTTGTTCCGTGGCCATTTCTCGACAAGACGGGCGCAAGGAATAATGCTTTACTTGACCAATATTCAACCGAAAAATAGATACAGACAGTGAACCCACTGCTTAACGTCTGACACTCAGTCACCACCCTCACTGCCACTCGAATCCTTTGTGCAGCTTGGGCCGCCGCTTTCACTATCCCCCAGCAGGTCGGTCATCTTCTGATCCGTTGAAGTTGTTTGTAATTGAAAGCTTAATAAATGACTTGGCCCACAACGTCAAATCGAGCCCGCTTCCGCGCATCTGAAATCCACCTTGCAATGGTTGCTTAGATTCGCATGCATTTTTTTTTTTTTTTTTTTTTCAAAATTTTTTCCGAAGGCCGGGGAGGGTGCTTATAATCAAGGGGTGCTTACAATCGAGTAAATATGCATTGCTTCCTAATGAACTTTCAGCTGTGAGTTCAGCGCTGTGCTGTTGTTCCTTCCTCTGTTGCCCTGTTTCCTTCGCACTGCTTTTAAAATGTCGAACTTCAACCAACTAGCCAAACTTGCCGTCCTTAGAGATTTGTCAGTGTGGCCTAGTTGATAAAACAAAAGGAAAGTACAAACAGGCAAGGGGCGCAACAGAGGCGAGACAAGCAACTGCTGTAGTATCTCTTTTTTGTTATCACCATGCTCCTTTCATTGAAAAGCTGTGCGATCTGGCTCCAGCAACGTTTCTGACATAACACACGGTGTTGCTGCAACCTAGGGCCAGGCAGCAACCTGCCAGGTGTTTGCTAATTTAGCTGACGGGTGGCAGACAGAACAGAAGCATGTGTAAGTGATCTCGTTGAGTTGCAGAAGGCTCCGCAACCTAACTAGCTTCGAGCTGAGAAATGGTCTCGTCACCTACAAGGTATTATGCAGCCCTGCAGAACGAGATTTAAATAAAATTTTAGTTCGTTGTGGAACCACAGCATCACAGCAATACATTTTTATCGCGGTGGTTTTCTGCAGTGCCAAAATTCTGAGCTTTGTTTATTTCCCAGTGTCACTTTTTTAAGCGGTCACTGATTGGCTGAAGGCAGATGACAAGACCTGATAATAAGCAACCAAGGGTAGGTATTGGATTCTGCGCAAGCAGACGATTGGCAAGCGGAAGTACGCCACCATTGAATACACATTTCGAAATAGACACAATATTCTTTAAAAACGAAACCGGCTGTCTTACTCACCTGGGCTGTGGCAGTGCACAACCCAGCACCAGTAGGGTCATCCCCACTGACCCCAGGAAGGCAAGGGCAACAAGTCTGGACAGAAGATGGAGAGGTCAGGGTTATTCACACTTTGTCATTGACAACGGACAGCACAAGGGTCATTTGAGGCTTAGTATAAACCTTATATCTGTTCATTTGTAGCCAGCAGCATCACTTGTGGGCCTGCAGGAAGCTAACTTACTTACAAGCCATTTAACCTTTGTGGTGTACTCGCACTTAAATGGCCCTGTCGAACTCGAAGGTCCTCCGCTTAAATCTAATGCGAAAACCTCCAACCACCATTTCTAGCTATTATAGCTCTATTCTATGGCACAAACTTCCTTCTTATAGCTCTATTCTTCTTATAGCTCTATTCTTCTTATATTCTTCTTATAGCTCTATTCTTCTTATATTCCTTATCTTCTTATGTTCTCTATGCCTTCTTATAGCTCTATTCTATGTCACAAACTTGACAGTGTACCGGGAGCCAGAGGCCAAGCCAGGCGACATTTGCGTCGCCTTAGCCTCGGGACCATGTACACCATTCTGCTAAAATAAACTACAAACTTCTATACTTTCGGGCGTCCAATTAAGCTCAGCACCAACCTTATCCATACTTCCATCTTCCAACGCCCACTGGTCGTACTGTTCGCTGCTTACGGGTTTGAAATTTACTGTAATCCGTGCCTCCCTACGCTGCGACTGAACTTATGGGCACTTTGCAAATTGTCCGTAGAAACACCACTTTTCCTTCCTAACTGATAGCAACGCAACGCACAACGACAACGGCACGCCTACAGTTAAAACACGCCGCGGCTTCGGAGGCAACGATTTACTATTTTCCTTTCCCAAGAGCTTAAGGTGTATGCGTAGATAGATAAGGTGCCCGGCCAAAAAGAAAAAAATAAGTGCGCACTGTGTCTGAAAAGCAACGTCAAAAATGCGTGTGACTCATCGAATTATTACGGTAAAAAAGATAGAAAGTGACTTACGCTGTCGGTTGCACCCGGTAGAGCAAATGGAAATAAAAGGCAAAAAAGGGAGAGAAAATTTCAGTTAGAAATTTGCCATATGAAACCAGAAAAGGCGAGCAGTTTGGGGGTAACAGCAGTTCACCTGTCAGGCGACAACCTGCCCGCAACATGGCCCCAAAACGCGATAGAACAACAAAATAACAGAAAAATAATGTGATTTGGAGCCTTCGTTCTCAGTCAGTGATAATAAATCAGGCTCATGTAAAGGAACGCATTATTTTTCTTCGAAAGTTTGACACCAAAACAAGCATAACGTTATTGATCTGCCTTACAGAAAGCGCTACGGCGCCAGGCAAATATTTCCCGTATTCTTGCGAGTTTTATCTTACAATGCGGTGATCTCAAAAAGATAAGCGTACAGCATTGTTTTACTCTGGCGTATGCACTGATAAGAAGACAGGAGAATCGCAAAACGAAAGCGCTTGCAACTCACGCTACCTTTGATGCCCGCCATGATGGTAACTGGCTTCGATCGGCGCTCCGCAGTTCGTAATTAGGAAGATTCAGAAATTAAATTTTTACTGACACAAATTCTAACCTTGTCATTTTTATTTTTATATTCACATCACTTAACTAATATTTTGATAACCGCCGCACATTTTGTCCTGATTTTGCAACGCCGTTTGTGTCGAGTCGTTTGGTGCCGCGCGCTACCATACGGCCAAGGCAGCAAATAAGTGACAGGAGCGGCAGGCTCAAACAGATTGTAGAGGTCCTACTCCTTTTCTTTCAAAGTAGGAAATCGTCATGGAAATCGTGCAGAGGCTGTTGTAGTCCAAAAGTCTGCGGGATACTGTGCGCTTGCTGTCCTAAATTTGATTGGGATGAAGCAAGTTTGCGAAGAGATTCTGTGGTTCAACTCAGTGGTGCACCTAAGGGGGTTTTGGGGGTTAAGTAACCCCCCTCCCTATCGCCCACCGAACCGACAGCCGAAGCTGACCGGGCGAAGATTGTTGTCCCGGAAGCTTCTATTGGGCATTTTTAGTTCAATATCGAAAAATATTTTATTTCACTGGCATCAAGAAATAAAATAAGAAAACAGGAGACTAAAAGTATTTATGACTGCGCTGATCAACTTGCACATAACTTGAAGTAGTTTAAGAAAAAGAACGAGAAAACTTATCAGTGTCAGAAAAAGTGTCTGTGGGTAGGAAATTTCTGAATACGTATATATATATAGGAATCCCTGGGTACTTTAAAATAATCAGTAGCTTCCCCCATAGAGTTTCTCATTAATGAGAAACTCTATGGCTTCCCCTCCCCACGGCGCACCTCTATAGTCCACGTTAAACCGCAATTAAAATTGTAGGGCCAGATTACACCGCTTTCTGAACTTTTTTGCGCAACTACAGTCACGAGATTTGAATCATTCGTCGACAAAAAAGAGAGAAAGAGAGAAATCAACAAAAAAGAGAAGCTGAAAGTTTCTATAGGTTGGGACCCAGCTATTATTGTCGAGCTTGATCTGACCTCAAAACAAATCTAAGAAGATCAAATCGATTTTATTTTATTTTATATCTAGAACAACTGTTTTCTTTCTGTCAATACTGATTCATTTGTGTTTTATATTTATCCTTGTCAACTTGCCCTGTGTGTTGTACGTATGTTAATGTCAACATCATCTCCTATCCCCCCTCCCCTACACCACCAGGCGTTCCGGTGTCCGCCCCTAGGCGGGGCAGTTGACGCCTGCTGGTGGACCTTCCGCTCTTCCTAACGATCAATACATACATACATACATACATACATACATACATACATACATACATACATACATACATACATACATACATACATACATACATACATACATACATACATACATACATGCATGCATACATACATAAATACCTACCTACCTACATACATACAACCTGCCGCGGTGGCTCAGTGGCTAAGGAGTTGCGCTCCTGAGCACGAGGTCGCGGGCTCGATTCCCGACCGCGGCGGCCGCTTTTCTGATGGAGGCGAAAAGCGAAAACGCCCGTGTGCACGAGATTTCGGCGCACGTTAAAGATCCCCAGGTGGTCAAAATTAATCCGGAGCCCTCCACTACGGCGCGCCTCATAGCCTGCGTTGCGTCGGCGCGTTAAACCCTACAATCAATCAACCTACATACATACATAAATACCTACATACATACATACATACATGCATGCATACATACATACATACATACATACATACATACATACATACATACATACATACATACATACATACATACATACATACATACATACATAAATACCTACCTACATACATACATACATACATACTAATCACTTTACAAGCTGAAGTGAGCTTCCCTTTCCCGTTAAATAAAAAAAGGTTCGGTTTTCCTTGCTATAAATTGCCTGAGTTTATACCATCTTATTCCTAGCGAAGAAAGCGGCAACGGTTAGTGCGCAGTTAGGAAAATCAGTGAACATGGATAACAATGATGCCATGCTGAATAGGCTTCCAGGAATGTGCGTTAATTTGACTACCAGCGCAAATTGTGCCAACCTATCCTAACAGATTCCGTTCACTTGCAAACAGATCGAATTTGAGTAACCTTTCGCATTCAGGTTTCGGCTCTATCTCTGTTCCTCGAAGCTGGCTTCGCCGTGCAAACAATATTTTACAGTTGGTGATAGGTGAACAGCCTTTGTTTTTTGCATCTGGTATAGCAACGAATAATAGTCAACTGTACTGCAAAGTTTTTTTCATATCCCCGGCCCCACCCCTTCCTCCCAACCACGCTACCCTTTACCGCCGCCTGCAAAACCTTCAATATTCCCCCCATGCTACACCACATCTCGCCGTCCCTTTTCCCCTACAACTGCCCACACTGTCACATACCTCTCACCACTTACCACCTTGTTTTCTCTTGTCCTCACCACCCTAACCTCATCCCATCCCCCATCCCTGAGCAGTGGGAGTCCGAGCTGACCAGCTCAGCACCAGAGCATCGCCTCCTGCCCCGGTGCAACGAGCTCTCGACGCAGCTCGGACTCGCGGCCTCCTGGACTAGGAGGCTGAACAGATTCTGGTGTGTACAATACAATTTTATTCCTCCTCCTCTGAATTTTCGCAAAACTAAGGGTCACGAAGATACTGCACGTGCTTTAATTAAGCTTTGCTTGACGTCATCAGAAAAGAAGGCCTTCAGGAATGGTTTGCAGTGAAAGCTTGTTGATACGTTTTTCACGGGAACCGGAAAATAAAACGTATTATCTGAAAATCGTACTATTCGAAACAGGTTAAAGAAGAATAAAAGTGTGCATGTTCCGTCAGAAACTCACTTTTATGGAGCAACATTTAATTAACGGCTCAATTTGTTCTCCCCTTGCTTCTTTCAAATGTCCAGGAGTAAATTCTTCTAAAACGTACAAAAAGAAGCTGTCGGTATTCGTTGCTTTGGCAGGCACTGTATTTTACGACAATCCACATGTTCTGCCATAAATCGGTGAAGGCAGCCTCCGGATGCTTGAAAGTTTTGAATACCCAAGGAGAGCGCGATGTTGTCAACTGTTTCGCGTAGGACCCGTAAAGTTCACTCCGGTCGCTCTAACTTCCTTGAACCATGTAAGCAGGATGCTTTTCTTTTACTCATGCTTCGCACCTCGCGTTTGCTTTACACTGGATCCAAAAACTTGCAGCTTCCTTAGAAGTTACCTTTGCTGGTTAACAATAGTGTGGAGCGTTGATCCTGGCAAAGCGAGCTCGCTTGCCAATTCCACGCGCTTCCTCCTCGGGTTCTCTTCTAATTGGCGTACAATTTCCACTTGCGCCTTGCATTTCTTTGACGTTGTCACAAGCCTAGGAAACACGACCGCGCATAGCAAGAAGGCAAAAAGCGAACAAATCACCGCGTAAGCACGGTTCATGGAGAAATCGGGAAGGGAAGTCGCGAAGGGAAGTCGCGCCTGCCGCGAGCGTTGCGCGCCTTGTTCCTTGATTATGATACCGTTTTCTACATGGAGGTGTGCATCGCCTGACTTATCGTCAGCCTTGCACGGAACGGCCACGCATTGCAGTAATGTTTCGCCGAAAACTGGCGCGTTCGCTCCATGGGCGTCTCTGCAACGTGCAGGTTGTGACTTGTTGGAATGCGGTTTCAGCGAGTATACCGAATAATAAACGTAAGGTTACTAGAAATGTTGGTCGAGATCCGCTTTCGCGATCGTATTATCCTATTTTCGGCAAAAATGTGATCGTAATAAACGCACGAAAATGCATTATTTCTAAGGGGCGTTGGCCGGGAACGAAAAAAAAAAAAAAAAAACGTACTAGGCCGAAAAACGTAGTATGCCGATTCGTATCAGCGACATTCCACTGTAGTTGTACCCTGATTTCCCATCATCCCTTCCTTCCTATTCTACTTCCAAACTCGGGTCCGAGGCTTCGGGCAATGGCAAAAAGGCTTCCCGTGTCTTTTTTTTTATGTATACAGGTGCGTTCATTATTATATTCCTCCTGCATGCGAATTTTATGCTATGGTGGCTACTCTGGTGCTCAATTTTTTCGTGTGAAAAATAAGAAAAGCTCGACGACTACTCTTTATATTCTTAATGTTTTTATTCTTTTTATTTATATAATATTATATTATATTTTCTTTTTGTCTAAATTTCAAACCCCTCCCAGACAGATATCCTGGGTGCGCTAGTGCAAGTTTGGAGAATATCAAGGCCTACGTCTTGCTACTGGGGTTCCGTACTTGCCTGGCGTTACATAAAGAAGCCAGCTGATCCGTCCTCTCGATTGGATTGCATTGGACCGGCAAAACATTTACTGTGCCTGTAGTTAAAGTCTAAGTTAAGAGTTCAGACTTGACCAGTGTCGCCCTCGCTGCCGCCACCAAGGTTAGAAACCCGCGCCCATTGCCGGGCTGCGAAGACTCCTGCCTGGCCAACGCCACGATGACCCGCTGGGCACCTCGAGTTGGAGGTCTTGGTTGTCGGATCGCTTCGCCTCTTCAAAGGCGGGCGGAAGCCTTCCTGATGTAGAATCTTCTGTAAACTTGAGACAGCCCCAGACGATGTTCTCACGGGGGCTTTGCGACACACCCTATACGTACCGTCGGGGTGTGCCTCCGGGAAAATCTTGTGCACTAAAGCCGGGCTCATGACCGTTCTTGTTTGGAGCTGCCTATATATGACTGCCTCAGCCCCATTACAGGGCGCCGGTAGCATGTGTCTGGCGAGCCGACAGGCCTTGGTGATGTCTTTGGAGCTGGTCAGTCAGCGTCTTGTGCTAAACCACAAGTGATCACCGCTCGACCTGGCGCGGTCCGTTAGTTCGCGCGCGCGCGCGGGCGGGTGCGGTTTCGTTGCGGTTTGCGTTGGTGTCCGACACTTCCGTTCGTATGCCGCAAGCCACTTGATTCACGCCCTTTTCAGGAGTTTCGGTGTCTCGTTCAAATTTTTCGTCGCAGAAGCAGAAACCCTTCCTCGGGCAAGGTTCCTGAATGCCTGTCGAGAGTCGCTGAGGGCAGCGCTGCAGCCCGGGTCTTTGATAGCTAGTGCGATGGCCACCTCTTCGGCCTCTTCGGGTGCACTGCTCGTCGTGCTGGCCGCCACTCTGATGCTCCACCCGGCACCGACGACAACCACGGCGAAACCTCTTCTGCTCGCATACTCGGCAGCATCCATGTAGCGGGCGCCCGATTCGCCGGTGTGCAGGTCCTCCAGGGTCTTGGCCTTGGCCTTGCGTCTGCCTTCGTTGTACTCGGGGTGCACGTTCCGCGGGATCACGTTGTCACGTGAGAGATGGTGGGGTGTCTTGACCACCTTAGAGAGATGAACGCAGGATAGCTGTTGACGGGTTTAACAAGACACACATTTATTCTAAACACTCGCAAAAAACCCTCAAGTAAACCACACTAGCAAAAAAATGTGGTTGTTCTTTCTTCCGTAGGAGCCGGTAAAACACGAAAGTGAAATGTGCCTTCACAGGAGTAGTTGAGTGTTTATTGTGCATGAACTTGCTCACTGCCATTTATATTGCGTCGGTATGGTACCGTTAGTCGCATCAACGTTAGGCAGTGGATCGGGTCGGAGCATTGCGTAAATCCGACTGGAACCACAGGCGCTCGCAAACCGTCCGTGCGAACGAAACCAAACAGGTTGTCAGCGAATCGTGTGGTGAACACATGGTCCGCTGCAGCGAAAGGAGCAGCAGAACGTGTCACGTCACGAGCGCGACATCCGCAAGTCGGCTTCTCCGCAGCTTACGCTGCGCGTCCCCCGTACACGTAGGTAGTAGTAGAGTTAGTACACTCTAGTAGTAGTATACTCGGTGACAACACCGGAAGTTGCCGCTGTGCCTTATCACCGTAGCCGGATGTTTCTCCACGCGGCGCAAGTAGGGCGTTACTGGGAATATTTTGAACAAGGCGTGAGCCGTTCCCGTGATTTTTTGGACTTAATATGCTTATAAACGACTCCAGTGACGACAAACAAACTGCGTGAGACAAGGCAGACGATATCATGCATTCATAGCAAATCCCTTTCAAAACGCGCGCGCACTGACGTCACGGGTCCGGCGCTTTGGCGGAGTGATACACTACATGAGGTGGTGCCGTTCTTGAGTTGTAACCGGGTGTAGTAGAACTTTTATTGTGAGAAAAAGGGGGAAGGGGTAGGGGTGAAAAGTTGAGAGGGAGTTCATGGGTCGGGCCCGACGTCCAGGGCTCCAGATGCAACGGCTCCCATCTTGGATCTCTGGATCAGACGTAGCTGATCTTCGAGAGATGAGCTGGTAAGGACTGCGCCTCCCATGTCTCGACAGGATTAACCTGTGTACTATTGTTTTCCTAGGGCCAGATGCGAGGGCACGCCCAGGTTGCGTGAAATTACGTGGCTATCTCTCCGCATTTTGTGCACGTTTCTTGGAAGGAATTGTGGAACATTTTTTTTCCAGTCGTGGTTTGTGTGGGTACGTGTTTGTTTGTGTTTGCCCCAGGATTTGAGCTTCTATAACATTTAATTCCTTGTGTGGAGTAGAAAAGGTACTTCTCTTCTGCCGAATAAGTGAGAGTCTTTCTCCATATTTTTCGGGGAAGAGGGGTGTGATAAGCGTGATCGTCAGGTGTGTGGTGTGTGAGTTCACGCACTGCCTTGTCTGCTGCTTCTTTACCTTCCAGTCCTTCGTGTTCGGGACACCATGTGATATTATATTTTTCCTTCAGTTTAGGTGGAAGAAGGCTTTTGAGGCGTTTTGGTATTCTTCCAGCGGCAAGATTCAATGCTGCTCTTTTGGAGTCTGTTATTATGTTCAGATTTCTGCTCGCCTTTTCGCCGAGTGGAATTGCCATGAGGATGGCGCCAGTCTCCGCTTCTTCTGTGTTTGACTGTCTAATTGTCATACAATCTTTCAGAGCGCCCTTGAAATCTGTGGCCACTTGTGTGGCGTTGGTTTTCTCACATGATCCAGCATCCGTATAGACTGTGTTGTCATGATCCTTGAATTTTTTCTGAGGTATTTGACTCTCGCTTGCCTTTTCTCTTTGTGTACAGTGGGGCCCATGTTTTTCGGTAGGTTTTGATGTGACTGCGCTGTTAAGGTTTTAAGTGCGTCATGGCGTCCAGTCGCGTTCTTTCTGGGGGGCTACCTATCTTCCAAAGGATGGACCTCCCAGTTTTAGTGGTGGCAAGTCTTTCCTTCTGGGCGATTAGTAATGCCTCCTTGATCTCTTCGAAGGTGTTGTACACTCCTAATTGAAAGAATTTTTTCATGGACGTGTACAACGGTAGGCCCAGTGCTGCTTTATATGCCGTCCTGATGATAATGTTTATTCGTTCTTCTTCGTGTTTGTTTAGGTTGTGATACGGTAAGTTATACGCCAGCCTACTCGTGATGAGGGCTTGCATGATTATTAATGTTTCCTGTTCAATTCAGCTCTGCCTTTAGTGATTCTCTTCACTATTCGGGCTAGCTGGGTTGAAGATTTACCGATTTAGTCAATAGTGAAATCGGCTCTTCCGTTTCTTTGTATGGTCATTCCCAGGACGCGAATGTGGTCTCTTTCTGGGATTCCGGATTGGCCAGTCTTCACAGCTGATTCTCTTCAATATTCGGGCTAGCTGGGTTGAAGATTTACTGATTTTGTCAATAGTGAAATCGGCTCTTCCGTTTCTTTGTATGGTCATTCCCAGGACGCGAATGTGGTCTCTTTCTGGGATTCCGGATTGGCCAGTCTTCACAGCTGATTCTCTTCAATATTCGGGCTAGCTGGGTTGAAGATTTACTGATTTTGTCAATAGTGAAATCGGCTCTTCCGTTTCTTTGTATGGTCATTCCCAGGACGCGAATGTGGTCTCTTTCTGGGATTCCGGATTGGCCAGTCTTCACAGCTGATTCTCTTCAATATTCGGGCTAGCTGGGTTGAAGATTTACTGATTTTGTCAATAGTGAAATCGGCTCTTCCGTTTCTTTGTATGGTCATTCCCAGGACGCGAATGTGGTCTCTTTCTGGGATTCCGGATTGGCCAGTCTTCACAGCTGATTCTCTTCAATATTCGGGCTAGCTGGGTTGAAGATTTACTGATTTTGTCAATAGTGAAATCGGCTCTTCCGTTTCTTTGTATGGTCATTCCCAGGACGCGAATGTGGTCTCTTTCTGGGATTCCGGATTGGCCAGTCTTCACAGCTGATTCTCTTCAATATTCGGGATAGCTGGGTTGAAGATTTACTGATTTTGTCAATAGTGAAATCGGCTCTTCCGTTTCTTTGTATGGTCATTCCCAGGACGCGAATGTGGTCTCTTTCTGGGATTACGGATTGGCCAGTCTTCACAGCTATCTTCTCTTCCTTGTAGCTGCTTCGGTGCGGGTGGATTCTTACTATCTCATTTTTCCGGGGCTCACTGGAGTCCATTTTGGCCTGCCAGCTTTACTACCCAGTTTACGCGGCGTTCTGGAGATGCCTTTCTTTTTATGTAGTTGACCCTTGCGTCGCCCATATCGTTATATCATCTGCATAGATGACGTGTTCAATCTTTGGGAGTTCCCTCAGCTTGTTCGCGATCTTTATCATCGAAATATTAAAGAGGAGGGGGATATGATGGATCCTTTCTGCGACATTTCGAAGCCTTTCCTGGAGCCTTTCTGCGACATTTCGAACGCACCGTTTTTTTCTTGCGTGGCTGGAGCCTTTCTGCCTTATTTAGAACGCGCTATTTTTTTCTTGCGCAGCTGGAGCCTTTCTGCGGCATTTCGAACGCGCAGTTTTTTTCTTGCGCAGATGGAGCCTTTCTGCGGCATTTCGAGCAGGCCGTTTTTTCTTGCGTGGCTGGAGCCTTTCTACGGCATTTCGAATGCGCCATTTTTTTTCTTGCGTGGCTGGAGCCGTTCTGGGCCATTTTCGAACGCGCTATTTTTTGTAGCGTAAGCTACACTGGTCGAGGTTGAGCAGTTTCGCGTGGGCCGTTTAGGGCCGTTCTGCGCAAGCGCGAGGAGCATTGGATTTGTTTTGATCGGATCGGATTGGCTTGGCTTGGATTGGATTAAATTGGATTGTGTTGGATTGAAATTCAAATCCAATTGGAGTACGGGTGTGTAGAGAATTGAGTCTGCACATTTGCCGGTCTGCGCATTCCAGAGGAGTGACGTCGTAGCCGCGGCGGACGCACTGGCGCCGGCGCGTGCCCAGCTGTGAGCCTCCGTTGCGCAGTAGCCAAGTCTGACGCTGCGCCGGAGCCGCTTGACAGCCGTTTCGCGTGGCTCCTGGAGAGCCGTGCTAGAGTGTACTAGAATAGTCTAGGTCACTCTAGCCGTGCGGCGGGAGGAGCCATGCGCGAGGAGTCATGCGCGAGGAGCAGTGACTGGACTGGACTGGACTGGACTGGACTGGACCTGACCGGACCGGACCGGACCGGACCGGACCGGACCGGACTGGACTGGATTGGAATGGATTGGATTGGTTTGGAATCGTTTTAGCAATAGTAAGCATGATAATCAGCTAATCCTAGACAACCGGAAACCTAGGAATAACCAGCTGAACCTTAGCTCACGCTACGTATATCCTGGCATAGCCGGACTAAGCCATTGCTAATTTTTTTCTTGCGCGGCCGCTTTTCCCGCTTACTCTTGTAAAAAACTACCCTACGAGCGTTCTTAACTAAATGAACGCGGGGCTGCCGGTTATATACGCAGATTTTGCCTGAAATGTACCTGCAGTTTTCTTTGAGCTAAACAACAGGGAGATGTATGACAAGCGCCAGTGGTTCACGAGGTTCGAAGGGTTATGACTATTTAAAGGGGTTACGGCCACCTCCCCTCGCGGGAACCCTGGTGTGATGCGACGCTGAGGGGGGTTCAAGCGCAAGCGGAGAGCAACCGTCGACCGAAAGGCCGCCGGAGAGCGGCACACCGGTGCGCAGCGCGCCCGAAGGAGAGGAGACCGCGGAGAGAGAGAGTACTGCACATGCGCAGCACCGCGCGCACCGCCGCCCACCGGCGGAGTGAGAGCGCGCTGGGCCGCACACCCGCAGATGTTGAGAGAGAGTGTTCGCGTCGCATCACACCAGGGTTCCCGCGAGGGGAGGTGGGCGTAATTTTTTTATTTACATTGGACGCGAAAACGCGCCGGAGACACGAAAAGCCCACTGAGCGAGCCGCACGGTCGCTGTGCAGGCGGCGGCCACGGCCGCGAAGTGGCCCAGGCCGGCGCAGGTAGCTCGAGTGATAGCTTGTTACCGCTGCCGGCGCAGGTAGCTCGAGTGATAGCTTGTTACCGCTGCACGAACTTGTACCCTAAGTCCCTTTCATGGCAGCTTATATGAGAAAGGAGTTAATGATGCGATGGCGGGTTGCATTAAAAATTGTCATCTTCACCGCTTACGAGAGCGGCAATCGAATATCCGCCGCAGTGCTAAGCCGAACACATCTGTAGGCGGACCTGTAGGCAGACCGGCCGGCTGCTCCCAGCGCGCGTCTGCCACCCACTGCTTCGAGCGTCGCGCGTCGTTATTTAGCCGCGGCAGCATTCGCACTCGCAGCGCCTGCGTCACGTCCACGGTCGCTTTTTAATTAAGCGGCTCACGAGATCAGTACGTGGGGGCATTCGCAGAAACTGCCGGCGATGCGGATTCGACAGTGCTACGGCAGCTCTGCTCTGTGATATCCCTCCGACGGTCACGTGGTCAGCTTAGTTCACACAAAATCCATCGGTTCGCGGCACCCGCTGAAACCGAAACTGCGACTGGCCGCATTGACTATAATTAAACAACCGTCGCACGCTGAAGGAAATGAGGTTTCTACAGGTGATAAGTAGGTCACTAGCTACTTATCGCAACAACACCAAAAAAAAAAAAACAAGATGCAAAATTTTTGTGTCAGTGCCCCTTTAAGCCGCGTGGTTTTCGAGGCCTCAGCATGACTCTCTGACGACGGCTCACCAGGCTGTACTTGGGTCCATTATCTCGCATCGCCGCCTGATTCCGGTAGTCGCTTGACATCGACCGTTAGCGAGCCCATAAAATCGAGCCCATAAAATCGACAGCACTTAAAAAGCGTTACCGGGGTCATTTAATCGTCATCACGACTGGGAGGAAGCTCTGCACAACAGCCGCCGGGAGACCCAGCTGCGGCTGGTCCGCCGGCCCCTGGACGCGTGGGCACCGGTCATCGTCGTCATCATCATCATCATCATCATCATCATCATCATCATCATCATCAGTATATCTACGCCCACTGCAGAGCAAAGGCCTTTCCCATAGATTTCCAATAATCCCGGTCCTGCGTTAACTGCGACCAATTTATCCCCGCAAACTTCTTGATCTCATCTGCCCACCTAACCATCTGCCGCGCCCTGCCGTGCTTGCCTTCTCTAGGGATACACTCTGTTGCCACTAATGACCAACGTTTATCTAGCCTTCACATTAAATGCCCTGCTCAAGCCCATTTCTTCTTAATTTCTACTGATATGTTTTTAACACGCGTTTGTTCCCTGGCCCACTCCGCTGCCTTCCTGTCCCTTAACGTTACACCTATCTTTTTCCGTTCCATTGCTCGCTGAGTCGCCCTCCATTCAAGTTGAACGCTTTTAGTGAGCCTCCAAGCTTCTGCCTCGTAAGTGAGTACTGGTAATATGCAGCTGTTGTACACTTGCTTCTTCAGGGACAATCGTATACACTGTCATTCATAATTTAAGGATGCCTGCCGAATGCACTCCACCCTTTGTTAGGGCGGGAACCGGTAGCCCGCCCTCACAAGGGTCGCTGAGTTTAGGCAGCTGGCAACAGGGGCACCGAATGAAGCGCACCGCTGAGACTCCAACGCCTTGGGTGCTGGTCGTCCCGCAAAGGGCTCAACAGCACAAAAGTACGTCTCTCTCTCTCTCTCTCTCTCTCTCTCTCTCTCTCTCTCTCTCTCTCTCTCTCTCTCTCTCTCTCTCTCTCTCTCTCTCTCTCTCTCTCTCTCTCTCTCTCGTTCCGCCGCGTTCGCATTTTTTTCTTCATGAGTATGCTTCACTGCGCGAGACAGAATTTGGGAAACCCAGCTTACAAAGCCCATCCTTACATCGATCTCCTTAAAGCCGGCTTCACCTTCGTTACGTTGCCGTTACGCTGCCCATTGCTTGGGGGCTTGCAGCTCTGTCAAGCTGTCGATTTTTGACAGCTTTTACTGCTCGCTCCCAGCGTCATGTACGTTGTGCAAGATGCGAATAAAGACAAACAAACAAACAAACAAACAAACAAACGCGTCTATTTGGACGAAGACGTCTTTATAGGCATCTTAAGGCGAAATAGGAAGTGTCGGCGGCGAACATGTTTCCGAAGAGAGAAAGTGTGTCAGCTGTGTGCCACAGGCCGGATTAGAATCCAAGAAATTCACATACCTCGCTTGGTTCTTTTCCGACTCATCCCGCCTTGGCATGCATGGATGCGACCCTCTAACCCAGGAGGCAGGCCCTCTCTGTGCACCTCCGCCAAGCCCGCCACCGTCGGAGGACCGTGGAACACCCTCTTCCTCCGAGGACTGATAACTCCGCGGCTCGGACTTGAGCTGCCTAATAAAGTGTGCTCTCCCCCCTCTCTCTCTCTCTCTTAGCAGCCACACCCATTCCGTGTATTGATTTGATTTATTGTAGGGGTTTAACGCGCCAACGCAACGCAGGCGATGGGGCGCGCCGTAGTGGAGGGCTACGGATTAATTTTGACCACGTGGGGATCTTTAACGTGCGCCGAAATCTCGTACACACGGGCGTTTTTGCTTTTCGCTTCCATCAGAAAAGCGGCCGCCGCGGCCGGGAAACGAACCCGCGACCTCGTGCTCATCAGTAGCGCGACGCCTTAGCCACTGAGCCACCGCGGCGGGTAGCCATTCCGAGTAAAGAGCAGCGCACCGGCACAACAGTGGACCAAGCCAATCCCCTTCTCGCAGAGGAAGCGGCTGTTGCTTTGACGGTCAGCGAAATTCAAGTTGACAGCACGGTTACTCTCACCATGATTGTCGCAGCTTCTCCTCCGGCCGTATCCTCAAGACCACTCTTGAAATCCTGTAGCGGAAACCGCTAGCGAGACTCGTCATGATGTGGGCGACCGCACTTTTTAAAATCCAAGTTAACGCGAGGCTGCCCATCCCACAAGCAAAATGAGTGCGTCGGCTCCCTCTGTTCTCGCACGGAGAGATTACCACGAACTATAGACAACAAAGATATTGTAGGAAAGGAAGCCGTGGACTCGGTGATGCTGCGGTTCTCCTACATTTATTCCCGTGCGTAAGGCCCGGCCAGAGCTTAGAGAGTGGCGATGGCATACGACCGCCCCTGGAGCGCAGCCGTGTTCGATCTCTGTGTCGCGTGGAACCGCTGACGCCGCCGGGCAAGCACCGCTGATGATGATGGTGAAGCTGTTCATGATGATGAAGCTGTTCATGATGAGGATAGTGGCGCTGCAAGCAGATGATGATGATGTGCCACTACAATATCAACCCGGAAATCCCCCCCCCCCCCCACACACACACCCCGAAACAAACAACCGCCCAATAGCATTGAGGAAGTCCTTCGCAACCTACAAATTAATTTATTACAGGTTCCTACACCGCCCGTAGGGCATTATTGTAGGGGGTTCATTTCGAACAGTATACATTACATAATTGTGTCAGTGTGAGACAAATAACAAATTAATACTTATCCACACCCTGAACGATATAATTATGTAGCCGGTACTCTCCATCGCATTATCTGTCCCTCTCTTGGGGAGCTGAAGACTCCCTCTCACATGGTGGGTTGCTGTGCACTAAGTCCACTTGAACCCACCCCCCTCCACAATCATTTCCCACTCGTGAGCTTTGGGGCAGCTCCTTGGCCAGCCCTTCCCCTGACGCGTCTAGCGCAAGTTTGCAGAGAGGGCCAGGAGAAGGGACTCGTGCCAATGGACACTTGGAATGAGGAGGCCTCCCTGAAGACTCTTTCCCAGGTGTCAATAAACATTTTTATTCTCTCAACACAAACGGAGACAAAATAAAGGCAGGAAAAAAAGAAACAAAACTGAATGAAAAGACCAGCAGTAAAAAAGTGGAAAGCCAGGTGGAGTCAAAGAAACCGAAGGCGTGCACGCGGGGAGAGCAGAGGAGGAACCTCACTTCAAGAGTGGGTTCTTGTAGACAGTATTGGGAACCCCGTCAATTTCCAGCTGCTCGTAGACCCAGTTGCGGTTGCGGCGGCACTCGACGCCACACTTTGCAGAACCGCACTTGGCGCAGGGGAAGTGGCAGCCCGGGCAGTCGACTTGCAGCAGTCGCAGGCGTCCTTGTTGGAAGCGATGTGAACGCCTTGGTCTGTGTAGAGGGCAGCAGACCGATCCGCCGAAGTCCCGGTGACGTCCTTGGTCTTCTTCTTGACTTCGCGCTTCTCGCGGGTTGTCCCGAACCAAGGAAGTCTGTTGAGCTTGGATCATCCACGCGCAAATGGCGCAGCTCCCGCTCCACCGCAGTAAGGTTGCTCTTCTTCCGTTTCCTCCTCCCCAGACGGTCGTACTCGACTGCAGAACTGCTCTCTCCCTGCACCGGAGCATTCTCTGCATCCGAACCCTGCTGATGCTCGGCGTTACCTTCCTTCTCTGCGCCTTCAGTTGTGGTTGCGAGTTTCTCCTGTGTCGCACGCTCGTCCTCGTTGTAGAAGGCTTCGATTTCCGGGTACTTGTTGCAGAAGCCTTTCAGGCACTGTAAGCACACCGTACGGCCAGGCTTTATTGGATACTTGCCGCGGCATGCCAGCGCAAATTGCCGTGGAACGAGCCATTTCGGCGACGAGGTGCCTCGCTTGCTGTGCTTGTTGTGTGGGTCAAAGCAAGGCGTGCCGTAACCCTCAAGGTAGAGGTTCTCGTGATATGCGCAGATGTTGTCAAACGCTCGGCCAGGGAGGACACCAGGTTCTTTGCGGTGGACAGCGGCAGCGCACTAAACGCTCTGATGGAGTTTTCAAATGGCTCCGAAGGGATGTGGCACAGGGAACGTGTCATGATACCCACAGAGCAGCGGGTCACCACGTCATTCATTCTTTTGGCCCGCTCCTGGTACTTCTTGGAGGAAAGAACGCGGGTGAAGGAATTGCCCTTCGACGCCCCATCATGAGACGAACCTTGCCGTTTCTTGATTTCATCGACGCACAGCTGGCAGAGACGCTCGCCTTCTTCCAGGGTGACAACGTCGCGGCACGATTCGGCCAAGAGGCTCGTCACCTTGACCAGGCCTGTCGGCGCCGATTCGGTCCCGTGTAGGCGAAACCGGTCCAGGCATCCCTGCTTGTGCCTCTCCGTGTACAGGTAGAACTTCTGGTGGTGGCAGCAGATAGTTCGCAACGCGCCGGTGCCTAGGTGAGCCGCGATCGAGTTCTGCTCATCGGCGGTGAGATCGCCGAAACTCTTGATTCCGCTCTCGCCCGTAAGAATCGACTGATGGCACTCGGAGTTGGTAAGCAGCCCCACAGTGCACCACGAATCGGGATCTTCTTTGTCAATGTACAACGCCGGAGGGGCGTTTCTGGAGGACGCCATATCGGTGGTCTTGCCTGGGAACGCTGTCGACGGCCGGCAGCCTCAGCTGAGCTTGCGCTGTTGTCAAAAAAAAAAAAATGCGTTTCCCACTCACTTGATGCCGGCTTGTCTCTGCCTGGACTCTAGGGTAGATGTGCTTCTTTTGCAGAAACAACGGGCGAAGGGCCGGTATCAAAAATCAAGATGGCACCGAGCTGAGCAGTTGTTCCTGTCTCGAACCAGGCGACGGCAACGCCACTGTTCTTGGTGAAGACACGTCACCTTGTCTTCTGCGCCGGCTTCCACACTGGCTTCCACGCTGGCTTCCAGAATGGCATGATCTTGCTGACGCTGGCGATGCCGTGTCCGCTGCAGAATCTCCCGTATCCACGTCTCGTGCCTGACTAGCGGTCGATTTTACTACGCCACACTCAAGATCCCTTTCCCTCCATAATTAACGAAGAGCAGTGGGAGGGAGCGCTGGGCAGCTCGGACCCAGAGGTCCAGATACGTGTGGTCACCCGCGCTTAGAACGTCGCCGCCGACCTCAAACCGACGGCCACACCTCTCCAAACAAACCCTCTTAAGCCTCAATAAAGTGATTCCTCTGTCTTCCTACGTCAATAAGTATGGCACGTGACCAACGTTTGTGGCCCTTACTAGCGTTGCTCGTATTCAGGGGTCGTGATTAGCGTTTAGTAGCGGTGATTACCTAACGTGCAACTAGGGAAATTTAGTCGTACTTGTGGCTATTTTGGCAGTGAATAAATATGTCTTCCACTTGTGAGTACCACAGGGCTATATACTTCGGCCAAATTTTAAGCGAATATGCGCGCCGCAACGCGGATGTTCGCTATATCAATCTAAATCTTCAAACAGCGGCACGTATAAACGCCCCTGCGGGCTAAGACAACCACGAACAAAGTACATTTCGAGGCCGAAGCGCCGCGGCAATAAGCGATGGAAACATACGTATTTTTGGCGTGCACACTACACCCAAAGTATTAATTCAGGTGTCGCACGCAATGCGTCGTTGCCTTGGGCGAAGGTAAAGCAACTTGTGCAGTTTTCAATCAACCGGCGAGTTCAAGAGAATGTGTCATGTGCGCCGCTACAGTACGGTGGAACGGCCTTATAACTCCCACATGCCAATAAAATTCGAGAAAATCAACGCGAATCCTTATTTATAGTTTTCAGGAGAAAACCCGTAAACGATCAGGTAAGAGCTCTGACAATCTTAGTGTGAGAAATGCAGTATGGGATGGTAGGAAACTCTTTTTTATTGCTTTATTTGGGTCATCAGCAATGCACACGGATTAGGGAAGAATAATATAGAAGCACAAATCACAAAGAACTCTACTTCAAACGCAAACAAAGTTTCCTCGTCATCATGGCAATTTTATTCCCCACTGCTTTTTCACTAAATTTTGCCCGCACGCTGTCTGACGTTACATACACAGAATGCTGTAGCAAAGTGAAAAATGGAGCGAAATCTTCCATACAAAGTGACTGTTACCACCTACCAAGAAAGACCGCGCTACCGTCATGAGTTCGACTTAAAACTATTTATTTACGGCGGCAGATAAGTTGGCCACCGACAAAGAAGACCTTCGGCGCTCCACACGCGCACTTATTTTACCGTGTGGATCAAACCTCCCTGGTGGGCTCACCCGCCGTGAGGTGGTGGCGCTACGAAGGATTCGCGTCGGGGCTGCTCTTACACCAGCTGTCACCCACACCTGGCCCCCGAATCGACGGGCTCCGTTTGGCCGGACATGTCCATTTTGCACCACGTCGGCATCGACCGCAGACATTCACCATCTTCTGTGGACTTGCCGTGGCCTCCAACGCTCCCGACAGCAAGTACTACATAGTGTGGGACTCAACCCAGGCCGGCCTCCCGACTACAGACGCTGGCTCTTTGAGCCGTATCACCGGAGCCTTTTAGACCTTCTCAGTGAAAACTTCCTGTTTACGTACATTTAAACACACTCGCCTCCACCGTTTTATGCTTCAGAGCAAACTTTCGCAATAAAAAAAAAGGTAGTATACGGAGACAATACTTGAAAACAACACAAAAGCTTTTCACGTTACTTTTCACCAACCTGAATGTTCGCGTAAGTATCCAAGTGATCCAACCATTGACGAGCTCCGAACATGCTGCCACGAGAAGGCTATTTTCACAGCAACGTGAGTCACCCACAGCACTCCATCCGCACCCAGGGTAAACGAGAAATTTCCATCGTCCGCAATGAAGTCTTCGTCGGTTTACGCTTGATTCATTTATACGAACAGGGGCTGGGAGATGCGCCTTTGCCGCCACGGTCATTACCTCCATGGCTCACACTGACAGCAATAAATACAAGCTGAAGAAACAGAGCCACACTGATCATCGCAGTAAAATAAGGCAATGGGAGTGCTAAACGTAACCGCACAGAAAAACCGAAAAACGGTCTCTCTTGCGACAGCCTCACGGCTCCAACGGTCGCCCCGTACGGATCCATCTGGTGCTATGGCAGGCGCCCCCTCCGTACTAAGCTGGACCGTCCCTGCTGCTGCAAAAGCAGGCAAAAACGGAGGCTCATTCCACATCTGTAAGGTTAGGTGGTGTCAGGCTTAGTATGAAACTCTATGGTGTTAGGTTATCCAATTCGTACCCGCGTGAGCCAAGCCTAAGACAACCTCCATGACATCGCCGCCGTACAGGGCGGAGACAACCTTTGAACGGTTCCGTGCCGCCGCTATTGGGTCAAAGTGCTCAACGCGTTGTTCTTTTCGTTTCCTACAAGACCCAGCTACGCGAAACAGATGAGATGATTCAAAGTTGGCGAGTGAACAGCGTTGCCGCGATAATTTGAGCGCGGTTTTGATATAATACCTTGCTGCGGTGGCGAGCGAGTGACCCGAAATGGCGGCGTCAGCGTATACATTTCTCCAAGTGTCTGAGCGTGATTCGAAGCACCCTAGTTAAACGTCGGTTCAGTGTTGCTCCTGGTTTGTTTGGACCGACTGCTTGCCGCGGTGCACAGAGCAGACGCCGTACGCCAGCCAATTCACGGCGAATTTGAGCGCTATATGAGATATTCGAATGGTTAACCAGCTTCGTAAACTGCCACTCCGTGCTGAGGATTGTGGAGACGACAGGGGGCACACAAAGCCACAGGCATGCAAACACACTGATTAGAGTAGTCGTGAAGCAGACGACGAGGAAGGGAACGAAACCGAAACAAAAAGATGTTGGATGGTCAGGCACATATTTAGCCGTAGCCACAGCCACTGTCCCGTGGCAAAGGGGAATCCACTATGGGGAAATCTAGAAACCGAATGCGCAGCGTTTGCTGATACTGTAGTGAACTACAATACTTGGGTAGTGGAAAAAGAGGCCGCCTCCGAGCGTGGCCTCCGCGATTTGCTGCCGGCGGCGCGCCGTTGCTCCGGCCGTCCCATTCGGCGCGGAAGCAAGGGGAGCGGTGTAATCACGGCCGGGCTAGAGAGGGAGCGGCGCGCGCTGTCAGCTCGCTCTCTAGCCCGGCCGTGGTGTAATTTTGCTAACTCCGACACACGCCGCGAGGCGGCGCCGTTAGCCTAAGGTTGAAGCGAGGCTCGTCTGACCGACGCTGCCTGCGCTTTGAGTTGTAAATCAGCCTTCGTTGCCGTGTCTTCGAGATAGAAAACTCTCAATATATGGTCTATGTATTTTGACTCGATCCTACAAGTACAAAGTTGTTTAACGTACATTGTTTAACACCCACGATTGCCTTTGCACGCAGCTTTAGTGGTCGTTTGCTTGAAAGTCAAATGCCATAGCCAAGGTTTACACGTATACACGTATGAACGGTATAGGTTACGTCTAACAAGGGTAGCTATTGTTAAGGGTTGCAGGCTGGTTTATCCTTCCCATAGTACGGTTTTTACCCTGAGAGTTTGGTCAGGCACCCCCTTTCCTGCAGGCATATGACCTTTGCTGTCTACGAACTGCCGTAAGTCTACGAACTGATTATTCGGTGCCATTTTTCTATGCTCGGAACGAGAGTGAGAGTGCTTTATTGGTATAGAAAGTGGAAAGGAGTTGGCGACTGCCAAGGGCACGTACGCCCCATCGTCTGCTAGATGAGCGTAGCATTAAAGCCTTTTGTCCTGCACGATTCTTCCGTCACGTTCCCTCGTGCGTCAGAAAATTGTGCCGCTATCGTAACTACCAACTAGCCCCCAGTGGTGCTGCGGAGAGTAACACACGTTAACCGAAATAAACTGATAGCGATAACGCAGGAGCTGAGATTAGCCACCACCCTTCATCGCATCAGCAAAGTCGCGCATGCGCAGACCGAGCCTATTTTGCTTCAGTCGCCCTTACCGTGCTGGACGTGAATATCGTGCTGGTGTATGCTTCGTTTAGTTTTGTACGCGCCTGTACATTTCGGAAAGCCCCGAGCAGACTTGAGGGGACGTCTTGTCAGCGACCGGCGGAGTGTGACCTTGACTCGGACGGGCTGCTCAACGAACGAACCTCCCGCTGGACTCTAGGGGTTAGGGTGCAAGGCGGCTTATGCGAGACAAAGTGCATCGGCAGTGGAACTGGAAACATCTGTGGCGGCCCCCGTGACATCATGTCGTTAACCGAGGACGCCCAAAGCATCGCCGTCTTCAGGCTTCCAGGTAGGTGATACCTTTTAGCGCGCACACGATTGCCACAAGAGGTGTTTCTTTTAAAAGCAACTGCGCAACCATACGCGTTGTGCGCGCCTGAAAGCCTATTCCGTGGAATGCGTGCTTGATTCGTCAGCGTCCCTTCACGGGGCACCTTGAGTAATCTTGGCGACGGTATTGGCGGCACCGTGGACCCCGAGCCACCAAACGTAGGTTGTAATCTACCGTGACGACGTGTTTAGAGGTGGAGGGTAAGAAACCACGAATGGTGGCGGCCGGATTTGTGGTCAATCTCCGGCCGATGGGCTCCCTGTCTGTTTACCAAGCAGGGAGTTCCCGGGCCTCTTCTGCTATTAGGGTAAGGCTGCTGAAGAAAGTACCCCCGTTTCCTGGTCTATACTATAGCGGATGGTACTTTCTAACGCCCCCCCCCCCCCCCCCCAAAGGGGCTGCACCGAAGTATCTTTTCTCCCTTTGTCAACCTCTAGCTTTCCTGAAGCGGGCAATTACTCCCGATTTCTTGCCATAGAATCCCACAATCCCTCTTGCATCGCAGTCAGTCTTCTTGATTGCAAAATATCTTAAAGCTGTAATTGAAACATCGTATAAAGCTATAAAACAAAGGACTGGTGAAGTCCTTGTCGAGGTAAACGAGAAACAGCAGGCCATAAAGCTCCTAGCACAAACTCGACTGTTTGATCTGGACATCAGGGTCACACCCCACCGGAGCCTCAACAGCTCGCAGGGTGTGATCTCTGAACCAGTTCTGCTGAACGATACAGATGCGGACTCCTTGAGGGCTTGAAGGATCTCCTTAAAGGATCTCCTTGAAGGAGCAGGGTGTCACGGCCGTGAGGCGCATCACCATCTGCAGAGACGACAAGAAAATTCCCACCCAGACATCATCCTGACCGTTGACCGCTCGGCACTTCTACAATATATAAATTATGCATGATTTATCCAGTGCTCGATCCGTCCTTACATGCCGAACCACACGGCAGTGCCAGCGGTTCGGGCACTGTATAAACTCTTGCCGTAGCGCACAAGATCACCCCACTGACAATTGTACATCCGACATTCTTTTTTGTGGGAACTGCCGGGGACCGCATGCGTCATACCCCCGCACTTCTGAAAAAGTGCAATTAAAAAAAAAGACATGAACATCAAGATCACCGAGAACATCACCTTCCCAGAGGCTGGAAAGAGGTTCGCCTCCTTCCCTCCGGGGAAGTACGCCGACGCAGCTTGCCGGGGGGTGGAGCGGCGTCTGGTTTCTGCGACGACTCAGGTCAGCGTGTCTGATCTAAGCCCGCCTCTGCCCGCCGCTGGGTTGTCTACGGCAGCCCAAGCCATCACCACACCACTTGCTGAGTCAGCAGCGGGTTTGGAGGCAACAGTCCCTGTCGGGACCGATGCCGCTCCTGTCCCTTCTTCCCGGCCTCCAGTACACTGGATGCTGCCCATCTGCTGTACTGGATGCTGCTGTACTGGATGCTGTACCGGATGCTGCTGTACTGGATGGTGCCCATCCAGTACACTGGATGGGCACTGGGGGCCCCGCATGGGCTCCCACCCCCGCCGCCGCACCGCCCGTGCCGCCTGTTGCGTTCCTGAGCCCTCGGCGGGTGCGGCTCCAGCAAAGGGCACATTAAAGGGTGCTAAATACATGGGGCCCGGTCCGTCGGGCACCGCTAGGACATCCGACGACGAGATGGACGTTGCGCCGTTCTTTCCAGCGACGCAGGGGAAGGAATCCACAATGAAGCCAGAAAAAACCCCTCCGAGAATAAGAGCCCCGAAAGACCTTACATAAATTATCCCACTCCAGTAGCTCTGAACACTCAAAATGGGAAGACAGAATATTGTTCAATGGAACTGCAGAAGCCTTCTTAATATTCTTGACGATGGGTACGAGATTTTGCATGCTAATCAGCCAAGTGTAGTGCGTGTCCAAGAAACACATCAGAATTCCAATAACACAAATTTCTTGAATAGTTATATGGCATTCAGAAAGGACAGGGATGGCTGCACACACTCTTCGGGCGGTGTGCAATAATCGCCCGGAAATCCTTAGCATGCCACCCTAGCACTTTGAACACTGTCCTTGAGGCTGTAGCAATTTACGTTCCTCCTGATTTTTCAATTTCGAGTTCTGACTTCGAGGCGCTGGTTGACCAGCTGGCCGAGCGACCTGAATGTACACAATTCTCTTTGGGGTTCTCGCACGGATGCCCGAGGTCGCCTGAAAGAGAAGTTTCTAACATCTTCTGGATCATGCCATTTCAACAAGAAACAGCCTACATACCATAACATAGGACACAACACATAATCGTATCTTGACTTGGCTGGCACCCGCCGTAGTGGCTCAGTGGCTAAGGCGTTACGCTGCTGCGCACGAGGTCGCGGGTTCGATTCCCGGCCGCGCCGGCCGCTTTTCTGATGTAGGCGAAAAGCAAAAACGCCCGTGTTTACGAGATTTCGGCGCACGCTAAAGTTCCCCAGATGGTCGAAATTCGGAGCCCTCCACTACGGCGTGCCTCGTCGCCAGCGTTGCGTCGGCGCGTTAAACCCCCACAATCAATCAATCAATCAATCAATCAATCAATCAATCAATCAATCAATCAATCAATCAATCAATCAATCAATCAATCAATCAATCAATCAATCAATCAATCAATCAATCAATCAATCAATGAGTAAATCAATCAATCAACCAACCAATCAATCAATAAATGAGTAAATCAATAAATCAATCAATCAATCAATCAATCAATCAATCAATCAATCAATCAATCTTGACTTGGCTACTGGTTCCGCAGTTCCTTTCCTTGTCGTGAGTGGGGCGTGGGCACGAACTCACATGGTAGTGACCACTTCCCCACTTCACTACCATATATGGGTAAAGGCCCAAGCAGGTCATCTTCCCGTACTCGGTTCAATAAAGCAAGAACATCATGGAATACATCTGCAGAAACATCCAAAGTACACCACACACCTATAAAACACCTACACGTGGGAGAATTTATCCAACTCCTCAAGGCGCACATCCTCGACGACGCCGAAAAGTGCATTCCCCACGCCTACGGCACCCCGCGCAAACAAAGGATGCCGTGGTGGAATGAGGACTGTAGGCGGGCGCGAGAGGCCCAGAACAAGGCCTCCGGTATCCTCCGTCGGTACCCCACGTATAACCTCCTGCTGTTCAAAAGAGCAAAGGCGTTTGGAAAACGTGCGCACCGTGAGGCAAAACGAGATGGTTGATGCCTATTCATAACATCCATAAACGCATACACAGACACGGAAGGTATAGACACGAATACGTAAACTCAAAGGACAACAAACACACAGCCTGCCTCTGGTGAACAAAACGGGGGGCACACTCGAATAACAGGCTGATACACTTGCACAACACTTCCAACACGTGTCCAGTTCAGCACACTACGCAAACACTTTCATAAACCACAAACAATCAGCCCAAAGGGAGCCTTTACTTGATAACGACAGGTCAAAAATTCTTATAACTCAGAATTTTAACTGCATTAGCTGAGGGCTGCTCTGAGCACGTGTAAACCCTCAGCTCATGGCGCATGCAACATCACATTACAGTGATACAGCCCGTGCACGCAGACACCCTTGAAACACTCCTACACCTATACAATAATATGTCCTTCGATGCACATTCCACGATCTTGGAGGGCGGCCCTATTAGTGGATTTCTTGAAAGAGGGAAAGGACACGTCGGCCCCCTCAAGGTACCGTCCCATAGCCCTGACAAGCTGCCGGTGCAAGCTCCTCGAGATGATAAACCGCAGGCTCGTGTACTTCCTTGAGTACAACGGTCTTTTCGAGGGCTGCCAGGCAGGCTTCAGAGTGGGGCGATCGACGAACGATCAACTTGCCGCACTTGACTCCTACATCAAGGATGCCTTCATGCATGAACAGTATTGTGTCAGTGTTTTTCGACCTCGAGAAAGCCTATGACACCCCTTGGCGTTATGGGAACCTCAGTGACCTCAAGTCATTCGGTGTTTCGGGTAACGTGTTAAACAATCTTGTTAGTTACTTGTCGGAGAGAACCTTTCGAGTGAGAGTTGGTTGCGCACTCTCAAAGGTTCACGTACAAGAAAATGGCGTGCCACAAGGTGGAGTGTTGAGCTGTATTTTTTTCATAGTTAAGATGAACTCTCTTGGAAAGGCATTGCCACCTACAATTTCTTATTTATAGTATGTAGACGACGTCCAGATATCTTTTAACTCAAGTAATATGTTAATCTGTGACCGCCAAGTCTAGCTTGCGGTGAAGGAACTTGCCAGCTGGGCAGACAAGACGGGTTTTAAACTTAACCCTGGGAAAAGCTCTTAAGTTTTGTTCTCCGGAAAGCGTGGGGTTCATCCCGACCCAGACATTGCTCTTAATGGCGTGTCCATTCCTGTGTACAAGGAGCACAAGTATTTAGGTGTTTTGTTTGATCACAAGCTCGCATTCAATCCTCACATCAAGGAACTTAAGCATAATAAATGTCTGAAAACAAGGAATACCCTTAAGGTTCCCTCCCATCAATTCTATGGTGCCGACAAAGAACTCCTCCTGCTCTTGAATACTGCTTGAGCTGGGTATCGATTTGACTATGGCTGTGTGGCGTATGGGTCGGCGACTAAAACAGCATTGCGAATGCTTGACCCAGTGCTACACTTGGGTCTTCGTCTTGCGTCGGGTGCTTTCCGCACTGGAAAGTTCCAAAGTTTGTATGTTGAGCGTAAGAAGTGGTGCCTTGAGGACCAACGGAAGTACATGCACCTGCTTTATGCTTTTAAAATCTCATCGCTGACAAAACCGCCCTTTTTATCCTGTCTTTAATAATACATCTACATCTCTGCTGTTTGTAAATCGCCCATCCGTTCCTCTGCCCTTCTCGTTTAGAGTGAGAGAGCGAGCTTCGGATCTCAGCTTAGCGAGCTTCGGACCGGCGAACACAATAAATTATAGTTCTGATTGGCAGTTTACCATGCACGTGGCAGAAGATTATAAAACATTTCTCTCCCCTTCCGCCAATGTAACACAAGAGATCAAATCAAAGACTAAGAAAAACAAAGTGCAGCCGCCTGGTGCGAGTGGAGAGGTCGAAAGAGGACCTCTCCACAAGCAACGCACTCTTATGCGAAGGATGAGGGCGGGTTGAAGTAGGCATGGGAGAGGAGAAATACGCGGGAAGAAACATTCATTCGCAAAACGATACAAACGCAGCTTGGAGGCCATAAGCTGTTAACAGAATTCGTCGCCTGGGCCGGTCGCACAGATGTTCCATGAGGGACACGCGGCCCGCGGCTCCGCGGCGTCGCTTTGTCTGGAACGGCTGCCGGCATCGCCGCGGTGTCGGCACGCTGGCTTGGAGTCGCCGTCAAACAAAATAAGTGGCTCAGCTACGGCGCACATGCGTGGGCTCCGCACCCGTCATTATGACCCTGCACCGAACCGAACCCCACTGAAGCACGGGGCTCTCCGCTCAGGAAAGCGAGCTGTGAGCCAAAAAGGCCGAAGTAAGGCAGGCGAGATTTGTTGCCCTTCGGATGCCTGATTGATGTCCCCACAGCTCCATTCCTTTCGCCCGAAGTTAGAACAATGACGCATTCATGTTTCCATGTTGGTAAAGTAACAACAGATATCACCCAGCGAAATCCTTCTCTTCACGTGCGGATAACCGGATTTCCGTCGATGGAAACCAAAGTTAGTTCGAGGGACGTGTCGTAAGCGATAAATGACGGTTGACATTATTTTTAACAGGTATAATTACTCCTCCTTCTCTTTCACAAGGAGCGGCCTGCCCTCGCGAAAAACTGAAAATTGCGCAGAAAAGTCAAGTTCAGTGTTGAAACTGACTTTCGAGAGCCACGTGTCCGTGCCGATTAAAATGTCCGCTGAAAATGCATACCTTATTAAAAATGCTCTAGAAATTTGTTAGGAGCATCGATGGCTCGGACTGGAGCTGCGATTACAAGACATAGTTTGTGGATCCGGAGGAGGTTGGTGTGACGAGGATACAATCGGCACTGCCTGGTGGTTTCATTGCATTGGGGCTGGGAGGTGAGTTCATGTCTTGTGGTTACCTCTACAATGCCGTCGGGGACGGAATGCTATCGAAACACTCGATTACAAATGTGCAAGCAGTTAAAGCGAAACGAAAAACACTCGCTTTCTTTGTAGTTATGTTATGCGAAGTTTCTCAGCCTTTTACGGGCTATCTACACACACGGCAAAAAATCTTCATGAATACATACTTTTGGGAACTCAAAGTTCTTCAATTTCGGGACATTCCGCAAGAGAGGAATTTGACTGTATGCAATGAAAGCTTGTTAACTCGAACTTCAATCATTTGTATTTATGGGTAATTGGAACTGCATGATTTGGTCCGGCCGAGCTCCCTTAGAAGTGTATGTACAATACTGCCCGTTGATTCGAACGCGCGTAGGTTCCCCACGAATAATTCGAATTACGCGCCACCGCGACGGCAGCATTGTGCCTCGCCCCCGGCTAGAGAAACACTCCCGCTGCCTACACACGAGGCTGCGTCGCCTCTGGAAAGGAGAGAAGAACGGAATGAGAGGCTGAATCGAGCAAAAGCAATCTAAAACACCAATAACGGACCTTTTTGTAAGAAGTTCCTTTCAGGACTACGTCGAAGTGGACGCGAGATCAGGGTAGGCGTGTGCTGACGGACGGCGTCATTTCTGAGGTTAGACGCGCAAAACCTATCGCTGCCAAAGACCACGGGGAAGGGGCGAAGTATACGTGAAAAGGAGGCGTTACAGTATACATTCACCTGTTACAGAAAAGAAGTGCTGGCTTACGCATTCAAGGATTAGAGAAACGGAAAGAAACGGAAACGGAAACGGAAAAGAAGAGAAACGGAAACGGAACAAACGGAAAGAGGGGCCGAATCGAGCAAAAGCAATCTAAAACACCAATAACGGATCTTTTTGTAAGAGGTTTCTTTCAGGACTACGTCGAAGTGGACGCGAGATCAGGGTAGGGGCGTGCTGACGGATGGGTTAGACGCGCAAAACCTGTCGCTGCCAAAGACCACGGGGAAGGGGGGAAGTATACGTGAAAAGGAGGCGTTAGACTACATTCACCTGTTACACAAAAAGAGTGCTGGCTTACGCATTCAAGGATTAGAGGCAGGCTGATCAATCGCTGACTTTTTCACGCCACTACTTTGCTGACATGCTCTACTGCTCCTCTATGGTATTGCGCAATTTCTGTGCTACACTCGCGTTAGTTCGAACTTTCATTATTTCGAACTTGGGTGGCGACCTCTTGCAGTTTGAATTAACGAGCTCTTACTGCGATTGTTTTATCAGAATCTGGGCAGTCTTACCGACGCGGTGGACGCGTTTGATGTCACCGGCTTGTACCTCGAGGTGCGTGGAAAAAATTCTTGAACTGTATCTCCTAGCCTTCCTTGTCGGTGTCAAGAAGGCGTTTAACGATTATGTGGTTTCTCGTCATCCTGTTATCGTAGTGATCTACTGAATCAACAAGTTCTTCATCTATGGGAGCGTAAAATCGCAATCACCGACCAAATCAAAATAAAATGTTCGACGTTCCGTAGCTCCTACAAGAAACCCGTAGGGGCTCCGATACGTCACATTTTAGATGCGACTGCATCTCATTTACTCGCCTTGTCCCTCCATACGGCGTGGTTGTTGTCCGTCCACACCCCTCCGCCATTCTCCTCGCCGCGCGAGCTGCGCTCTCCGCCGCTCACCCCCTCTCCTCTCCGATAGCGAACACTCTCTCGCGAGGGTCATTGGATCGGATTAGATTGGCTTGGATTAAAGTGGATTGTGTTGCGTCATAGCCGCGCCACGTTGCGTCATAGCCGCGGCAGGGGGTTCACGGCACGTTTCACGCGATGGGAGAATCAACCTAACGGAAACAAGAACGGAACCCCCTACGCGTCGCATCTACACAGGGGTTCCCGCGAGGGGAGGTGGGAGTAATTTTTTATTTTGACTTGGTCAGTGACTATGATTTTACACTCCCAAATATGACCCGTAACCAGACGAAGTTTCGTCGAACACTTGACCGAGTTCATTTGCTTTGTTATGCTTGATTTTACTTCACGTACTCAGTTACCTGCATCTTTGCACTTCGACACAATTTTCGCCAGCTTTTTCAGTTCACTCTCAATTTCATGAATTTCCGTATTACTGCTGGTAATGTGGTGTCTTATTTCTGTCAGGGTGGCTGTGGTTTCGCCATGAATTTCTTTCACGAAAGCTGGAACATCATCGATCTTAGGATTGGGGGTTGCTTCCATGTCACCTTTGCAGAGTAGGAACAGCCTGTCCTTAGCAGCGAAACAGGCGGTCTCGGGCTTAGCAAGTAAGACAAACCATTGAAACGAGCCCTCGAACAACTTGTGTGCACACGACAAGAAACAAATGACCCATAGCACTTACCTGGAAGAAAAAACACAACTAGAGATAGCGGGGATCAACTGCTAGCAGTATGCAAGAGATACAGTTCGATAAAGATGGCAAGGCTGAATGCTAATTGAAACGTAGAACAACGCTAATGCTAATTGAAACCTAGAATGAAACCTAAAACAACGAGAACCAGGCTTTAGCAATGCCCACATGGTATATGAATGAAGGTTTCCTTCAAGCCACGTGCTGGGAGGGGGGAATTAGGTGCTGTCTGGCACCACAGGGCAAAGTGTTTCTTTGAATGAGGCCCCACAAGCGTTATTCAGACTGAAAGAGCGTCGGATGAGCCGGGGGGAATATGCGGACAGCGACGAGATTATGCGCCGTTATTTCCTTATAGCGAAACAAGCTGTCTCGGGCCGATCGGGCTTCGTGCAAGGGGACGGGGCTTGGGCCTGCTCGGACAGTGAGCTCTCGAACTGCTTATTTCGCTGCCTCCTTGCCCCCAGCCCGGTCCGGGCAGAAGTGCAGACCAGCTCGACGGAGTCGATCGGTAGGCGATTTTCAAGAAGAATTTGGAGCACCTAACGAGAGATGGCCCCTCTGAGAATGATTTTTCGAATGCGATATCACGATTGGGGTGGGGGGGTCGTTGCAGCTGCTTTAGTGCTAGGGCGATTGCCCTGCCCTCCGCTGTCTGGATGCGTATTGTGAGGGGTGTGGAGTCCATGCTCGTTCATCCCTCCGTGTTTGGTTGTGCATACTGCGGGGAAGAGGAGGGCGGGTGAGGGAGACTTTAGGATCACTTATCAGTGGATCACGCAGATTTAATGCATGCATAACCTGTCGACGAGTAGGTGTGGTCGATAGGCGTTTAAGTTGAACGAGTCTATGGGGTTCTGTTAATTCTTCTGCAGTGTTGTATATGCCCAGGTGTTCCAATCTAACAGTGGGAGGAGTGTGTGAACTAACGCCCACCCGTTGCTTGTTTAGAGCAACAACCGTGTTGTCGGCCGAGGGGCCACAACTCGGAGTGCCGCTACATGATAGTACCGCTTTCTAGTTTTCTGTCTGTGGCCTAGCGTTCTGCCGGTTTATCCCCGTAAGTTGTCGTTCAGATGCTCTCATCCTTGTCCTGTCTTGTGAGATACACATCTCAGTGGCAGTAGTACTACCCCATCTAGATGTGTGCCCTGTTTTGATACCATTGCACGTTCTGTATTCAGCTGATCGTTAAACGGCGATTAATACCTGTGCAGGCCATTTGAATTATTTTAATTCTATCCCGGTTTCATTTATTTAACTTTTTTTTTCCTTGAGCATTGTGTATGGCCTGTGAACTATGCAGTAGGGACCGTATTGTTTTGTTGCAGGGTCTTGCAGCCATTTGCCCGACCCACTTCCTCTGCCCCGCCCCGTGGTCACCGGAACGGCCCTGGAGCTCCAGCTTCGGCATGGTATACATTTGCCCAGTGGTCGTCCCTGAAACTCGCGTAATGAAGATGACGCCATCGTTTCCGTAATCCCGGCATCACCGAAGTGGTTTGAATTTGGAGAGGGTTGCATGAACGTGGAAAATTATGCAGGAAAATCATCCGCCACTTCTTGTACGAAAGCGGTGGTTGAACGCGAAGCTTTCTTCCTGCGAAATGAAATGACAAAGGGTGAAAGTCAAAGCCGCTGTTTCCTCCCAGTCTCATGGTGGACTACAAAAATAAAAACGTGTATATTCGTCAAACCATGTGTGTGATGTGTGTTTTCATTCTACCAGCTAGCTGGCTTTGCTTTCATTCTACCAGCTTCCTTCGCTTTCCTCTCACTGTACCAGCTTTGCTTTTCCTCTGGCTAGGGAATGTTTCGACGTCAATGCTGCGGACACGAAGACAAGAACAAATTATCACTGCACTGCTCACTGCACTGCATGTGTGTTTTAACGTCTATGCTGGCCTTTCATTTTGCTTTCAATTTACTGTGCCACTCACTACACGTCTGTGCACACTCACGGCTGTTGAACTGGAGCCTGATCCAAGAAGCACCTTTTATTTCACTGTACTGCTAGCTTTCAATTCACGCTACCAGGTAGATTTTATTTCCTAGAAACACCTTTCATTTCACTCTGCTAGGTATTTAGCTTTGCTTTCGCTCTGCCAACTCCTTTCATTCTAACAGCTATAGCTAGCTTTGCTTTTCAGGCTGCGAAAGGTTGCTGGCTGCTAACACGAAGACAAGAACAAGTTATCACTGCACATTTCCTCTTTTATTTCAAATCCGAAATTCGCCGGCGGTCCGTCCAGGTGTAGTCAGGAAGCCCAGGAACACAGCGGCACTGCGAATTGTGACAAAAATTCATAACGTAAGCATTCCTTCAACGCACTACACAAAAGGCAAGGTCCACCGCACTAAAATCTCTGTATCTTCTCTGCATCGATTCAGCCTCCCGGCCAATAGGGACCGGTTAAAACAGTCGTAACCTAGCAGAGGAACTGGTCCTCCGAAGTGCTCTAAGCATTCAGGTGTACGAGGAAAACCACGCACTGCCAGCAGCAGGCGGAAAGGCTGGCGAGCGGGGAAGGGCAGGAAAGAGAGAGAGAGGGAAGTCGCTGTCTCGACGTTATAAGCACCCGCGATAAACAGGCTGCGTTGCCCCACCGCTTTGACGTCACTCACTTGTACCGTGATTACCAGCCTGCCTCCTTTCCACAAGCTATGCACTTCACCCAGCACGCAGGCAGCGCTACAGAGATGGGTTCGATCCCAGCTGCCGCCTACTTGGCTGTTCGGGTGTGGCGGACAAGGAATAATACGTGCCGTGGGGAGGGCCTCGTTTGGCCCTCCACGTTTGCACTATTATTTCTCGCTGTCCGCCCGGTCATCCAGCAGCCGGATGGCTGTCCCCCCCGCGGGGGTTATCACCCGATGCCCGTACCTGTTCGGAACAAAGCCCTCGTCCACCGCGTTGCTGTGGCTTTCTTTTTATTTCTCGCATCCAACTCTTTCCGCAACACACGGCTGCACGCTTTATATCTGTAAAGAGCCGCGAACATATATCTGTAAACAGCCGGATGGCTGTTCCCCACGCGAGAAAGCGCGCGGTCAACGCATGGCTTTGCTATTGTTTTCTTTTTTCCCATCGAACTAACTCTCTGCAGATAGAAAGAGCCGCGATTTCGTCTGCATACCCCTGACATGGTCTTGCGATTCAATGAATCCCGAGACCGGGTCAGGAGTATGCAAATTATGTGAGAAAACCGACGAACTCGCGGCTCGATTTTTTTTTTCGATTCCCCCGTGGCTCCTAGCCGTCCGCTATCCGGCGCCCACGCCCACGGAAATACGTTAAAGGTGTTGTGCCACCAAATTTGTTGCTTGTGCATTCTTTGTTGCAAACGTTTTATATTTCATTAGAAAGCATGATACATGCTCTCATATGCACATATTCTGAGTAAAAAATTTATTATCGCACGATTCATGTGAACAGGATTCGGTTTCGGTTTCTGGGCGCCGATTCAAGCAGTGACGTCACAGCGTTGCGCCATAGCCTCCTTTAGTAGGTTATATAGAAGGCTATGGTTGCGCGGACGCTCTGCCACGCGTGTCTACCATGCGGCGCTGCGGTACGTTGCGACTTTACTGCGGCGTCTGCTCCCCCACATACGTGCTTCACCACGGAAGTAAACACGCCGACTCGTCACGTCAAGCCGCGACAGCTCCGACACGGATTCTTTGTCTGCATCCTCGGATGCAGACAAATGAAAACCATGGATATGCAAACCATAAAAATGCTAAAAAAAAACGCTCAAAAAAAAAAAAAAAATCAACCCTCCCCGCGAATCGAACTCGCAACGTTGACCGGGCGGGCGCGACGCGCGAAACCACTGAGCCACCGAACAACCGGTTTGCCAACGCCGATATAGCAGGTGTACTAGATGGAGGCCCATCCTTGGAGTCGCACGTCGGTGTTTACTAGCTAGTTTACAGAATTCCTGACTTGTAAACTCAAATTTCTTAAATAGCGCTTGCGCAGGAAGGTTTTGCGAAGCCCCCGCAACAGCTTATCGCCATCAACTCTGCTATTTTGCGAAAGCGCTCGCAAAAATAGGTGTGCCCGGCTGCGACTGCGATTTTGCACTAAAGGGATAGTGCTTGCCGTACTTTGGTTTTACGTTAAAAACCTTTGCCGATACTGATCTCTTATTACCCAAATTACCCTACGTAACTCTTCTTCTGCACGAAACTATTTTCTACAGGCGAGCAGATCGCACACGCGTTCCGGGGTAGCGGCGTCGCCGAAGAGCACGGCCGAAGCGTCGAACGCCAAAATACGGATCGCATTAGCGCTAGTGTTGAGTTGTATGGGCTTCATTGAACTTACTGAGTTTATTACACTCCAGAAACTAACAAAATAAAGCCGCGTTCATTGCGGCACGAATGTTGTCGGGGCGCAGTTTCTCTCGGTCGATTCCCGACGACGCGTCGGGCGACCAGTCAGGCGACCGGTTTTGTTGGCGTCCTTCGGTCGGCGAGGTCAGTCACACTACGGCGACTTTCCATCGGCCCGAGGTGTTTCTGTCGCCGTCGGCGTAGTGTGACAACGCGGTCTGGATATTCGGCAGTTGGGCCGATGGTTTGGCGACTCGTCGGCGTCGCGCGTCGTCGTCGTGTCGGCATAGTGTGTCTGATACGACCAAGCGACCAAACAAACTGTGGTAACTGGAGTTCACGTTTGACGGTCGCTCGAGTCGCTAACGTTGTATGACGTCACAAACTTTGTTACGCTAGCAATTCCCTGACGTCATGGTTAGTGGCGCTAGCGATGGGTCCCGATTTGCAGAAGAGCATTTAGGTAATTTTTAGAAGCGAATTAAAATATATATTAAGCGCTTGCTGTACCCAGCACTTCGTGTTGAGGGTCGTTGGATGCAGAGGAAGCCTACAGCAGGCTTTTTACAGAGTTAAAATTTGGCGGCACAACACCTTTAAGGACTCTCCTCCTCGCATGCACAACAACAGCGACGGACCTCATGTGCCGGTAACAGGAGGGCGACATCGCTTCCGGTCCAAGTCTACTGGACAAGTCTTGTCCAAGTCTACTGGGCAGCACGGACGGCACCACGCCGTCTCCCACTCAGTCTCCACAGTTTATCACGCACAGGCACGGCGTCCCCCGCTTCCACGTCTGGAACAAGAGCGACGGACCTCACAGAGGGCGACATCGCTACCGATCCAAGTCTACGCGCCAACCAGGTAGCGAGGAAAGACGAGACTCCGGCTCCCAAAGGGACTGACCCTACGTAGCCACATCGCCCACGGCAGTGTCTCGAGGCGAAGTCAGCGACAACAGGGTGTGCTGGGCCATAGCCTCCTTTATATAGGAGGCTATGGCTGGGCAGAGACGGTCTCCCGTTCCAACTCTCCGTGAAGTGTAAAAAAAATTACGCCCACCTCCCCTCGCGGGAACCCTGGTGTGATGCGACGCTGAAGGGGGTTCCATTGGCGTTTCCGTTGGGTCGATTAGTCGAATTGCGTGAAACGCGTAGTGAACGTTAATTTGCGTTTCAATCACATCGTTGGGTTCCCGCGAGGGGAGGTGGAGAGCAGACCGAGGAGAGACAGAGAGTACTGCACATGCGCCCAGTGCGCAGCCGCGCGCCCGCAGATGTTGGGAGAGAGTGTTCGCTATCGGAGAGAGCAGAGGAGGCGAGCGGAGGAGAGACGCAGCTGTGCGGACGCGGGCGGACGGACGCACGCAGGACAGGGCCGCCGGCAAGGGATGCTCCTCACAGCGTCGGGGGGGGGGGGGGGGGGGGGGGGGGGGGGGGGGGGGGGGGGGGGGGGGGGGGCGAGCGGGGAAGGGCAGGAGAGAGCAAAAGGGAAAGGGCCTGCTTAGCCGTTCTAAGCACGCGCGACAGACCGGCGGTGTTCGCCCACCGCTTTGACGTCACTCACTTGTACCGTGATTACTGCTGTCCAAAAGCTCTGCACCTCACCCAGCTAACGGGTTTTCGCGCACGCTTTACCGAGCCGCCCGGATGGTCGAGTGGGTAGCGTGCCGAGCTCGCTCGCACGTAGGCAGCGCTAGAGAGATGGGTTCGATCCCAGCTGCCGCCTGCTTGGCTGTTCGGGTGTGGCGGACAAGGAATAATGCGTGCCGTGGGGAGGGCCTCGTTTGGCCCTCCCCGTTTGCACTATTATTTCTCGCTGTCCGCCCGGTCATCCAGCAGCCGGATGGCTGCCCCCCCGCGGGGGTTTCCACCCGATGCCCGTACCTGTTCGGAACAAAACCCTCGTCCACCGCGTTGCCGTGGCTTTCTTTTTATTTCTCGCATCGAATTCTTTCCGCAACACACGGCTGCATGCTTCATATCTGTAAAGAGCCGCGAATTCATCCGTTTTCTTGGTTCACATACTCATGACACGGCCGTGCGGTTCAGCAAATGCGACGTCTCGGCATCGCTCCAGGTGAATCGTAACACCGCGTCAAATTTACGTACTCCTGACGCGGTCTTACGATTCAACTGGAGCGATGCCGAGACGTCGCATTTGCTAAAGTGCACGACCGTGTCACGAGTATGTGAACCAAGAAAACCCGCGAACTCGTGGCTCTTGTTTCCCTTCCAAAAGCAGCTATCCTGTCTCAAAATGTGATACCATTACCTCATACCTTCATTTTTTTTTTCTTTCAAACATTGCATGTCACCCTATACTCGAACAAGCTTGCCGCATTACCGGGCATCCGATGTCACCTTTTCGAGACCGTCGTCCGGCATGTTATGCGAATCACAGCACAACCGCCTGGCTAACTGCTCGAGGCGCACGGCATTTAGCGCGCGCAACAAGTGCTATAACTTAGACTCGGGAAGTCGGTCAAGGACAGGGAACGGCGGTCGATACATGGCCTAGACTACAGACAACAATTCGCGCTAGTAACCCCGCAATGGTTACAGATCACTTCAGTATCCCTTAAAGAGAATAAAAGTGCTACTGGGGAAACTTAGTGAACAGAACACAAGGTCCACCGCACCAAAGGCTGTCCATCGATGGAGCCATTTGGCAAACAGTTAACGGCTAATATAGTCAGCCGTTCGAAGCTCCTCAACCGCTGGCATTTGTCATATCACCTCCCCATTATTTACCTCAAAGACAACAACAGCTGTGATCATAAATCGGCAGCCCCCCGCACATTTAGTTCGAAACGCTACCTTGAGCTGGTTTTTCCGATAGTAAGGGGAAAGAGTGGTCGCGGAAGACAAACAGCCCAACGCAACACTTCTCCGTGCCGGGCGCTTGCGGAAGGGGGTGTGGTTTGACATCTTGCTCTGATGGTGCAAATTGGTCACCCTGCGAACACTGCCCGAGGTAGCGTAGATTTCACTACAAAAAACTTCGCCGTAAGGCAACGGCACGTGCGAGATGAACGAGCCGAAGCTACATCGGGATTATGAGGCGCGTCATAGTTGAGGGCTCCGGATGAATATTGAACACTTGGAGATCTTTGGCGTGCGGCAAAATCTCGACGCGTTGACGTTTGCAGATCTTCATCTCCCCCAGAAAAGCAGGCATCAGCACCGGCGTCAGCCCCTAATCCTTTGGCTCCTCAGTTTCAGGTTAGCGGCGAGTCAGTCTATACATGGGGCAATCTGGCACACTTATAAACGCCAAAATGGCCGCGGTGCTGACTTGCGTGCCTCAGTTGTGCAGGACTCTAATATAGTACAAGCTGGTTAATTCGCATTAACCAAAAAGGAGGCAAGGTCGACAGAAACGAATAAACGAAACGATAATTCCAAGGGCAGTACTTTGCTTTTTCATGCTACAGCAGTTTGCTTGGGAACTAGGAGCCTTGAGGCGGGCTTTTGGGGTGTGCGGCTGCATCTGTGCAGACATGTGGCCAGAGATCCATATGTTTTGTCCCGAGCTTTGGCTCTTGGTTCTCGCCTATCCTGATCGTGAAACAGGATTCTTCCTGTTCACGATCCTGTTCCTGATCGGTGAACAGGAAGAATACACTTCGGCAGTGCACGGGTTATGATGTGTTTATGGCATTTCCTTTGTCGAGAACAGCGTTTTTCGGTTTCTCTCTCCTTTAGAACTGCATACGGCACTGAGTAAGTTATTCCTGAGAGGATGAAAGCCTGGACGAGACGACGTGTGACTTTCTCTTTCATGCCTCTGTGCCGGTTGGTGACTCTTCTGATGATGTGTAGAACCTGTTAGGATGTTTTTGTACGTCGCTGAATCATTTGGTCGTTCTTTGCGTACGATTGTATCAGAAGGCATGCACAGGGTTCGATGACCCATTTTTCAAGGGTGACCTGGATGCCATCTTCTCCTTCGCGGCGGCGGCGAACCACAAGAAGTGCCTACATTTGGGGTGAGCAAGCCAATCCGCATTCATTCGCATACTGGTTGACCGTATCGCCGGCGAGTTGCAGAGTGTCCTGCAGACCCCCCAATGAATCGGTCCCCGTCTACAGTATTACATCGTCTGCATAGAGGGTGTGACTTAGCTTCCGTGCAGTGTCCAGACGCCCCGGGAGGACCAAGAGCGCGATGTTGAACAGTAGCAAACACAGGACTGAGCTTTCAGAGGTTCCCGACAACCAAGGGTGATGGGGTCCAAGGTGACATCCCCGATCTTGATTATGGCTTTTCGGTTGGACAGGAAGTCGACAATGCAGTCGTATGTCTTCTTTCCGCAGCCTGTGTTGTTCAGGTTCTGGAGGATTGCCGCGTTGTCGAAGGCTCCCTTCAGATAAAGTGCGAGGATGGCCCGCAGGGAGTGACGAGTGGCGGGGACGAGGATCTCCTCCTACAGTTGAATTAGCTAGCACATCCTGGGTCCCGAGGTGTATTCTGAATCCGAACATTGTGTCCGGCATCTGCTTGGTCTCGTCCAGGTGTTTCTGGAGGCGCTTCAGTATTGCCTTTTCCATAATTTTGCCTACGGAGGGCGCAAGAGAAATTGGCCGCAAGTTTTTCATGTGGGATTACTTTCCCGGTTTTGGTATGAAGCGAAGCTGTAGCGTAAAGCAGGGAAGGGGATGGACACCGCGTAGCCTGTAAACTACCACAACAGCGCTTTTATCAGCGTTAAAGGTAAGCCCGTTTTTCTCAGCCCATGTAACCAGTCTGTTGACACTTCATTGGATCTGGCGTTCACATTGTGGGAATTGCGGAGCTCCGCCATCTTTCCTATCCCTCTCGGCCCGCCGCGGAGGCGAGAGGGGTGGTACCTCTCTCCGCGGTCGCGCGCTTTCCCCTTCCGGGAGGATCCCCGTGAGAGCGGGGGGCGCTGCCGAACCCCTCACGTGACAGGTTTTGCCCGGAAGCTCCGGCGGCCTGGTCCGCGACGGGCGACAAGGAGAGGGCCTCTTTGGACACGAACCATCGTCGGGAGTGGCCGTAAGTACGACTCGCTTCTTTTTGGCCTGCCTTTGTCCGCCCTCGCGCCTGTCTCTCCCGCCCTGGCTAAGGTGGTCTTGGCGGTGTAGAACGACGCGCCCGACGTCTCCTTTATTGCATTGCAATAAACGTCGGAGTGGGCGAATTCTGTGTCCTGTGTTCCTTGCTGTTCGCTGCCGATACGCCAAGTTGGTGATCCGTGGCGGTGTTCAGTGGAGCTAGCCTTGCGGCCGGATCTCGAGGATCGAGCTAGGCCGCCGTCAGAACCTTGGTCCCCACCAGGGCCGTACCCAGAAATTTTTTTTCGGGGGGTGTTATGAATTTTGGGAAGGGGGTAATTTGGCTGAAAGCAACTGTAAGTATTGTTTACGTGCTGCCTGGAAAAGATTTCGGGAGGGGTTCGAACCCCCAAACCCCCCCTCTGTGTACGGCCCTGGTCCCCACAACATATAGATGAATTACAGAACTTAAAGTTAACTTGAATGTCGTCGCCATAAGAGGAGTACAAGACAGTTCGGGGTAGAACATTTTTTAGCGAATTCATTTTAAGAAGGAAAAGTGCAGAGCTCAGCAATTCTCCATGGAGTAGGCCACTTCCTTGAACAAAGGTTCTGAACAGCACATTACCCACACGAACACGAAATGTGCGATCAGAGAGGTAGTCCTTAACAACATTGAGCATATTATGGGTAAGGCCCAATGACTGAAAATCCAGCAATATACCTCATCGCCATGTTCTGTCATATGCCTTCTCCATGTCAAAGAACACAGAGAAGCAGTGTTGTTTATGGATGAAGGCATCTTTTATGTACGATTCAAAAGCAACCAGACTATCTGCAGTTGATCTTCCGGGCATAAAACCAGTCTGAGTTTTGTCTAAAACACCATGAAACTCGGGTAAATAAAAAAGCCACCGATTTATCATTTTTTCGAGGAGTTCACATAAACAGCTAGTCAAGGCGATAGGCCTGTAACTAGCAGCAAGACAGCATTCCATGATTGGAAGCGTAACAAAAAAAAAAAAACACGCACGAACAACAAAGTAGGCGAGACAGGCGCCTGTCTCGTCTACTTTGTTCTTGGTCCGTGTGGTTTTGTTCAGCTTCAAATCATGGCATCAATTCACCAACTAGCCCAGCAAGAAGTTCTAAGACAGGATTCCTTTCCTTCTTTAAGAAGTGGTAAAACGATAGCCTCTTTCCATGTTCTTGGAAAGTGACCTGCTTTCCATATTTTGTTAAAAAGACAGAGTATTGCATTGAGAGTGTCCCTGTGTAGGTGTCTAAGGGAGTGTGCCATTTAAAAGATATGCGTGTGTAGCGTAAGTGTGACCTATGCGTAGTCTGCAAATCGATACTTGGGCTACCTGTGAAGGACACCCCATGCCTTTTTTTGAGCCTTCCGTACATGCCGACACTCCTCATTCCACCACGGCCTCCTAGTGTTAGGTGTGGCACCAGATGTTTCCGGAGTAGAGCACTCGGCAGCATGAAGAATATGGGCCGCGATCAGTTCACAGGCTTCATCAATGCCCAAAGTGGCTTAAAGATGTGTATGAAAGCTGAGATTGGCTGAAATTTAACCAGTTATCTGCAGCATGTTCCTTAAACCTTTCATGACCGATGGAACTGTTACGATTTTTTTTATTGAGTAGGCAAGCTCCGGAAAAGAATAAAAACTTTTCGAACAAGCGGCCCCGGGCATCTGTTCGTTCAGACCCCCATAGTTCACTGTGAGCATTAAGGTCGCCCACTAATAAGAAGGGTTCCGGGAGCTCATCAATCAGGGACTCGAATTCTGAGCTCTATAGGCAGTATCAGGGGCAAAATATACAGAGCAAACTGTTATTAACCCATTAAAGATGATTGCTCAGACTGCCACAGCTTCGAGGGCAGTGAGAAACTGAAGAGGTTGGCAAGGGGCAGACTTTTGCAAGACAATCGCTACACCACCAGAGGAGTGAGTGCACCAGTCCCTGTCTCTCCTGAAGAGAGAGAGAGAGATAATAAACTATAATTAATCCCGAAAATGCTTGAGAGAGGCGTCCTTGATGCCTTGAGCTCGGGCCGCGTCGACAGCCCTTTCGATCAGGCGCAGCTGATCTTCGACGCCGGCGCTGGCCAAGAGACCGAGTATCGTTTGAGAAAGTTGGTTTGTGTAGGTTTTAAGTTCGTTTCTTGTAAACGTAGGATATCTGCATGGTACTTATGAAGGATTTCGTAGACGTCATTGAGATGTCTAATTAGTCCTCATTGAATAATGCTTTGAACTGCCATAAAAGAGTAGAACAAATATGTTGAGCGCAGGTTTTGCTTGGGTGGAGATCCGTGTCACTAAGCCCAAATCACTTACTAAAATAACTAGTTTAAATCGGTATAAATGGGAATCCCTAAACTCACATGCCGAATTGTTTCTGTGTCTGCGCTTGTTCGCTCGGTGGTGTAGCCCCGAGCTGGCACATCAGGATTGCTAGGTTCCGTGATCTCACCCTTCGAAAGACGCTCTTCTCCCTTTACTTTCCTTTCTGTCCACGCACGGCCGGGCTGGAGCGGTGGCGTCCACCGCTCTAGCCCGGCCGTGGCCGACACTGCTGCGGCGTTCGGGACGCCGCTCCCGCGACTTCCAGGTGACGGCTGGCAGAATCTCTGGTTTCACTCTTTGTAGAGTCACGTATGGGAATTCAAGTGACGTCGAATGGGCAATTGTTGTTGTAGGTGTCGTTTACAGCTTTGCCTTCTAACCACATTCACAGCGTGGATTGCATTTTTTTCTCTACAGGCGACCACCGGCGCTCGATCTTCGAGAGCTCTAATGTGCCGGAACAAGACTTCTTCCCCATCCTCGAAGCTGAAGAACAGCCGGGTGTAACCTAGTCCTTACATTACTCTGGACAATAAAGCTCTTGCCGGCACTTCATCTTGTTCACCTTGTTCCGCCGAAGACTTGGCCGATAATTTCGTCATCTGTGCCGCCCCGCAGACACAGGCGCGGTTTTCTACATCCACGTAGTCGCCGAAGTCTATCACCGAGCACCGCACGCACATCAACGGGAACCTCCTCCACAACTCCACTGGTGTTCGTGTTATCCTCACCGAAGGCGCAGGGAAGGAAATAATTCGACATTGTCCCCGTTGTAACAAGGCCCCAGGCGCGCACAAGCATGTATTAGCCCAATATTAGCCCTCCCGAATCCCTCGGTTTTAGACGCAAAACAGGTAAAGTAAACTATAGGCGAGAATACAGTGGCGAGTAAAAAGAGGCGGGAGTGCTTGTGGAAGAAGGCACAGAAGGGAAGGTTGCTATATAGCCTTGGGCAGCTACCGCCTGTTACGGCCGAATTTGAATTTGTTCCTTTCGTTAATAGCAGCGCTAGAATTACCAGGGTACTGCACAACATAGATACATTAGCTTTTTCGGTGACGTGGCGCACGCCTATACAACGGGGATGCCATAAACGATAATGCAAGGCTGTGTCTCTTAAATAAATTGTTGACAATTGTGGACAAATAAATTGTTAGTATTCCATTAGTGAATGCCCCGACCTTTTTTTAAAGAGTGTAGCTACCGCAGCAGACAACAGCGCAATAAACCGTTGTCAGGGGGTGGATCTGCCAAATGTGCGAACTACGACAGTTCCCCATCCCATCGCTAGACCGCTTTGTATGTACTATGGCACTCAAACTTACTGGGAGCGCGTGGCGCGAGCTACTTCTAAGGTCCCTAAAATTACCAAGGGGTAGCGCCATCTTTAGATATCGCCGCCTTTGCCCTCGCCCGCGCTCCTCTCTTACTTCGTTTTTTGCCATTTTCTTTTTCGCCGGCGAACGCCGCGCGCCATTGGCCAAGGGAAAGTCACGTGGTTTTGTTTTTTTTGCTCCGCCGCCGGGTCGCCTCGCCGATGCCTCGCCGGCTGGGACATTGCGCAACGCCGCCGCTGCGACGCCATTGCTGGCTTCCGAGCCACCGTCGCCACCGTGCTTCAGTACCGGAATTAGCTGCTCGCTTCGAAAAAAAATGTCGCACCGGTGTCGTTTTAGGTTGCTTCTCGGTGTCGATGTGTTGTGCCTTAGGCGCCTTAGGCAGCGCGAATATCGTCAGGCAGGGCACAAGACTTCGTTATTCCGTCCGGGAAACGCGACGCAGAAAGGAGAAAAGTTTGGTTGCATAGATTTGAACGGGCATACTTCAGGCCGACGCTACCATCACTCTTTTGCGAGGTAAGTTTCTGAATGCTTGTTCTTGCTCTGTTAAATTCTGCGCGAGCTTGAGCGGTCACTTACGAATAAATGCGTATTCCCTTCGCGACCGTCGACCACGCTTTGCTCTGAGTAGGCATTGCGCGCAGCGCCGAGTTCGTCCCGTCGTAAGCTTTGGTTTGGATAAGAGGCCGTGTATTTGTCATGTGCGCGCTTAACTTCCAGCATCAATATCAGCGGCGTAGCATGTTCAGTCAGTTGTCGTAAGGGTTTCGTGACGCGAGAATTGTTCACCTGAATTCATGCTTGTTTTGGCCGACGGCAGCTTGGCGTCTGACCATGTATCGTGTGCGTTCCGAGTGCGTGTACGCTCTTTTTGGCGTGAAGTCATGTTTTGTGTGTTAGCTACCCGGGTGGTATTATAATCCCGTTGTTATGACATCGGAGTGATTTGCTGCGTAATATGGGCTTGGTCGGTGCGGCGCAAATTGAGGCTGTTGCGAGAAAAAAAAATTGCGGCTAGGTAAAACAATTTAAGGTCAGCTAATATAGTGACCGCGCCGTTGACGTACGTTGATGCGCAATTTCTGTTATCGCTTTATTAAATTCGCGCACGTTTGAATGAGCACTTCAAATGCATATTCGCACCGTAACGGCTGTACGCCCTTTCTTCCGTGTATGCACAGAGGAACGTTAATTACTACTTACGTTTGCGTTACACGTGATGCCGTACATTTGCAGTTGTGCGCGCTTACTTCATCTTAGTAGTCAATGGCGCAGCGTATCCAGTCATTGCGATTTGAACCAAAACACACTGGGCGACTATATTATTTTCAGCAGACGTATTTTTGTCCAGCAAAGCGCTTGCTAAACGGGTTTAGTGTAGCGAGTTGAGCGGACGCGGCACTGAGCAGATGCGCGAACACGAATGTGACCATGCTACGGTAGAAACTCCCTTCTGCAAATGCATTATTGCCTATATTTGCGGAGTGTTTGTGGCGCATCTCAAAACTGGTGGCGACATTTCTTTTCCCTTCTCAATAGGATTATTTCACGGATCAATTTGAGCAACGATATTGGAGAAAGCTTGGCGTTAAAAAACTAAACCCAAATACCACTCCAACATTTTTTCTCACGGGAAGCCACGTCAGCAGCACAAGCCACCTGCACGACGTCATTACGGACGTTTGTTCCAATAAAATATCTATTTGCTGGCACCAATTCATTTTTGTGATTTATTGTTTTCTCTTGATATCATCGTGACATTGGTCCTCTTTCGAATTTCTTCGGGTGTATCGCTGTGTTAGTGCAATGTACAAATCTGCCAGAATATATCCCAGCACAAAACAATTCTGTCCAGGCGCCTCCATTAATACGGCTGTAAACGACCGCGCCCGGTGAAAAAACGTATTGCATGATTAATTAACTGCAGTAACTAGTTACATAATTTGTACCCTAGAGGGGACTGTAATTTCAGTTTACCCGATCGATTGATCGCAGTCCTTCTCTGGCGCGTATTCCCAGAATTACAAGTCTGCGCGTTTTTCACTAGGTTTCGCACATGAACGTACGGCCGCGAGTGTAGTTTAGTGTATCCGGCTGCGAAGTCGGGGAAGCAGGGGCTTTTCACGTCGCTGTACGTGCACACACGCACAACAGCATGTGTATGTTTTTAGTCTACTCACAGCAGCCTATAACGACATGAAGGTGAAGGAAACATTTCTACAAAAACGGCAAAGCACTCTAAACTGCGCGTAATTAAGGTAGGCTGTAGGTCGTTAGTAAAAGCGGGCGCAGAGTGAACGCCGCTGAGGATTCACAATCATCGCAAGAAAGGCGAGTGCAAGGACGCCAGCGCAGCGCTCGAACTACGGCATTTGCGAATGAAGCGCACTGTACACTGCCGCGAACCGTGCGCAAGACCTCTGTGCAGTGATTGCACGACCACAGTCACGCGAATGCAAGAACGGAACTACCGTAACAGAGCAGTTTGAAATGTCCACGCTCGATCCTTGCGCATTCACGAGCATTCCTGAGGTGTTACAGAATGCCGCACACGTAAACAAAAACCGCGCTGTGCGTATGCGCCAGCGGCATCCTCCCCGCAAATATCCCTTTGTAGACAAAAATATAAAACAAAACACTATCACTCAGTGCCTGTTGGTAAAACGGGGCTCTAGAAATCCTATAAATGCTACCAAAGAGCGATTTCGGCGCGAAAACAAGAGCAAACTGCAGCGAGCGCCCTGAAGCGTAGCGAGGGCGTCTGCTCTCAAGTGGCCAACAAATATGGCGGCCCCGCCGCGGAGTTAAAGGGACGGCGGCGCCGCGGGTGAGGGGAGAGAAAAAAGAGGAGGGCAGCGGAGAAGGAGGGAGCAGTTGGCGCTACCTTAGTTCTTTCAGGGACCTTAGCTACTTCTAGCTACTAGAGCACCCTAACGGCGCTTCGCGGAAACAGCGCGCAGGCGCGTTGCGGGGGAGAGGAGAGTGCAGATCTCGTCGCGCTCATCGTGTCATCAGGCGGCAGCGCGTCGTCTGCTACTTGGGAGCTGCCGCAGCTCAAGAGGCAGTCGACATTGCCAGTGGCCGCCGTGAACGAAAAAAAGAAATACTGCGGCTCTGGAAAAAGAGTTCAGAGATTTCTTTTACGCTCAAACAAAACGATTGATGCAGGGAAGCATAAGCGAATCGTGGTCTTTTTCTACTACGCGCACCGGCATTCTGCTGCCGTGAAGATCGCTAACACGAGCCGTCACTGCATGCTGTGTGGAATGTTTGCAATGCTCGACCAGCCTGACGATACGCGACCACCACGCGCATTGTCTGCAGCGGGCGTCGCAGTATCCAGAAATTTCATCTGTGTGGGCGTAAATAAGGACGAATCTCAGCTGATTAGGACCCTCGTTTTGAAAGCGAAAAAAAAAAACGAGTCTCGGCCTTGCGATGCTTCTGTTCCTTATTTTTTGTATCATCGTGCGCTTCGTACAATCTTGTCAATAACAGCAGCTCCTAGTTTACTTCTTAATTTGTGTATTTTCTGTCATCTGCTGCTACGGCTGGCGGCATAACTAGCTTTACTGCAGGTTGAGAGGAACCTTTGTTAAACCGGAGAAGCTAGCTAACCTGGGATATGGAGCTGGCTTCTCGATTTCGAAGAATTTTTATTTCGCGGTCTAGTACTGCTTATACTGGGAAAGAACCCCGACGATGTGGTAGTGTCCCGTTCTTGGTTTTCTGGCAAAACAAACTCGCAACTTCCTCGTCTGGGCGTCAGTGAAAGTAGTATAAGTTGTGGAGCGAAGCCGACCTGAACGCTTTTCACTCTCAGCCACGAAATTTGTTGACTGGGGCGGCATGGGAGCTAAGAATAATTCTTACGTGTTTCACATAGCTTCACATTAAACTAGTTTTACACTGTTCATAGACCGCAGGGGTCAGCAGCAGCGCTCTATAATAACACCGCACACCTGTTGCCGCAGGCGATATCCCACAAGCGGCCTGGTACCAACATCCGTCCCACGTGCAGCGCGCGTCTCTCTCAGCGGGAAGAACACAACAAATGTCGGGGCGCAATTCCAAATCTCGGGTTAAGGTACACCAGTCTACGGTAGCAGCAAATCATGGGCCCGATCGTCGTTCCATACGTCAGTTACAGAAACTAAAAGGAAAGTCATGGTGGACCTCAGCCAGCGACGACTGCTTTGGTGATGATGTTCTTCCACATGAACATTCTAGAGACTGCGCTGTAGTTTCTTCAACCCCGTTAATTGAAGTTATTGATACGCCTATATGCGGCTGGCACTTGTCTCGCAGCTCGCAGTGACGGCTGGTGCTAGCGATCTTCATGACTGCAGAATTACAATGCGCGTCGTAGAAAAAGACCGCTATTCGTTTAAGCTTCCCTGCATCAATAGTTTGGTTTGCGCGTAAAAGAAATCTCTGAACTCTTTTTCCAGAGCCGCAGTATTTATTTTTGCTTTTCACGGCGGCCACTGGCAACGTAGACTGCCTCTTGAGCGGCGGCAGCTCGCAAGTAGCAGACGACGCGCTGCCGCCTGATGACGCGATGCGCGCGACGAGATCTGTACTCTCCTCTCCCCCGCAACGCGCATGCGCGCTGTTTCCGCGAAGCGCCGTTAGGATGCTCTAGTAGTAGGTCACGCCACGAGCTCCCGTGTTCCTATTAAGTGTGACCGCCATAGTACACTGGTGAGCTCGCTTAGGGCGAACACGGGAGCCTGCCGCCGCCGGTACTATCAGAGCAGCCTACCGCGGGCTGCGCGAAGCATCACGCATGCGCTGTGCGTGTCAAGCTAGAATTTACTTTCAACGCGCGCGTCACGTCATCGCAGCGCCTGCACGTCCTTCGCTATGTTGCCCGTCGTCAGCTAATGGTGTCTCGCTTTGAACCTCGATCCTTCTATGAACTATACTAAAAATCACGAAGTGCTTCTACACCATAAATCGAATATCTAGGCTGCAGTGCCCGAGCTCACTTCAACCTCTCCATTTATTTCTGATAAACATTGTGCGCATGTGTTCCTTAGATTTCTGTGGCAAACACTTAAAAATATGTAGTGCTGTTGAAATGAGCGTCACCGATTTATCAAGTTTCCTTGAAGCAAGCTGGCGAGTTAAGATGTGACGAGCCGATTTTATTGCATTCAAGCTAATGAACAAATAACCGTTGAGTTAGCAACATTTTTCTTGCGAATTCCAGATCCCAGGTATTTAAACAGCGGCCGATTGCTCCACCACTACACGCAAGATTAAGTCAGCAAACGACGTTCAGACGCTCCGATGACGCGATGCGCGCGCTGAAAGCATAGCCTCGCTCGGCACGCACAGCGCATGCGTGCTGCTTCGCGCATCCTACGGTAAGCTGCTCTTAGAGTACTGGAGGCCACGTGCTCCCGTGTTTACTGTCATAAAGCTTCCGACTGTAACTTAGGAATTCCTGTCGTCTGTAAATGCGTGGGCTTCAATTGAAATTAATGGCTGCAACAAAAAAAAAAAAGCTGCTCCAACTTCTTTCTCACCTGAACTATCCCGAAACGAACGTGACATTACACTGCTCAAACGACGACATGTGCCGTGGGAAATCGTTTCCCAGCAGACGACATCATGGGTAGCTACGATCACCATTATAATGCAAATACCGTAATGCCAGCACTCCTAAGCCATGCCAAGCAGCAATCAAAATCTGTAACAGACAGTCGCGTATTTCTATGCTAAGATACTGCGGTAGTCCTTGCAAGTGTTCTTAAGCTTATTTACTCAGAAGCACGCTACAGCAATATCTAATAGCATAATGGTATGTTTATTATGCTTAAACAGCGCGTCTCAGCCGCTCACAGTAAGGCATTCTTGGTTGCACAACGGGCTCCCCAGCAACTCTTCGCGGTTTCCGTGTTGATTTTTTGAGACACGGAGGGCCGTAAACAACAAAAAAGTGCGCCGTCTTTTTGCGGGAAGCACCGGGCGACGGCGCTCACTCAATGCCTTTATCTGGACGTCACTTCCGGCTGCCGTAAGGGGCCGCCCTTTTTTTCGAGTTGAGAATTACAAAGAGCAAATTTTAAATGCGACTGCATCTCATTCACTCCGCCTTGTCCCTCCAAACGGCGTTGTTGTCCGTCCACACCCCTCCCGATTCTCCTCGCCGCGCGAGCGCGCTCTCCGCCGCTCACCCCCTCTCCTCTCCGATAGCGACACTCTCTCGCGAGGGATTGGATTGGATTCGATTGGGTTGGCTTGGATTGGATTGAATAAAGTGGATTGTGTGCGTCAATAGCCGCACCACGTTGCGTCATAGCCCGCACCACGTGCGTAATAGCGCGGTCGTCCAGCACCGGCGTTCCGATTTCCAGTCGATGCGTTGAATGGGAGCCTAACAATTCTGCTATCGCCCGCGCAACCGTAACAAGCACCTATCACTGTGATAACAGCAATGCTAGCACCACTGAAGACAAGGCTGCGAAGACGGCGTGAACGTGTTGCTGAACGCACACGAGCTGAAGCGAGCAGCCGATTCCGAACTTCGTAAACGTGTATACCGAACGCCGGTTTGAAGCGAGCAGCCGATGGTGAACGTTTACGCCGCGTGTTAAATAAAGAATACATCATACGCGTTCCTCACACGTTTCACGCAAATAGAGAATTAACCCAACGGAAACACCAAGTGAACCCCAAGATGCGTTGCATCTCACAGGGTTCCCCTCGCGGGAAAGTGGGTAATTTTTGATCCGGTTTGCAATGCATTCACGCATATTTGTGCTTCCATATTTGCGTTTGCCCTCTTTTAAAGTAACACGGCCAGTAAACAGCGCATATGAGTGCCCAAATACGTTTGCCTTTGCACCCAGAAATCAGGGGGCCCTACCTAGAAAATTTGCTCGTTCTTGAAAGGCACTCAAACACGCGAGCACATTCCCTTCGGCTGTGTAAAGCATTCCGCAAGCGTCGGCCATAATTCAACAGTGAACCACTCTTCCCGCACAACGCGATAAACTAACTCGACAGCGACATGACTCTGGTTTCTTGCGAGTGCACGTCATCATTTTTGGGAATAACACACGCAAGACAAAGACACGCACTTACCGAGTAGCCAGCCGGTGCACGGCGCAGTTGGTTCAGTGAAGTTGCTTGAGTCCCAGCACGGACGGCAGCACGCCGTCTCCCACTCAGTCTCCACAGTTTATCACACACAGGCACAGCGTCCCCCGCTTCCAGGCCTGGTAGGCGAGCCTGACGTCTTTCGGGTTCTCGAGGTGCACGAGGTCAAAATGCAGGCTCCAGAAAATTTTACGGAGCGCGTGAAAGCGTGTCATTCCTGCACAGCGCAGCGATGGCGACTGGGGCGAAATGGAGGTCTGCGCATGCGCGGTTTTTCTCGCTCACCTGCGCAGTTCCTCCGGCCACTGTCTTATCGCCAGCCGGTTTCCGAGCGCCCCTGGCGAGCAGGGTAGGCAGCGGCGCAGCTTCGCTTGAGCCGGCGATATGGCGAGCGTGCGAGTATCGAGATGGGCCATCTGGATGTGCCTAGAGCCACTAGATGAGCTTATTTAGTGGATCTAGATGTGCCCACGCAGTCTCGGTATCTGCGGCGCATCTATTCATGGATCGCGCTGGCACGCAGTTTTGCCAGCTTCGGCCACCGCTCTCGTGCTCCGTTTAGTTTTTGGAGCACCTGTACGGCATGCACGCATTTTCCTCATACAATGTGCACAAATTTTAGGGGCCTCGCTTTGTCCGGGGCTTGGCGTCCGTGCACACAGTGTTGCGCATGCGCAAGGAGCATTGGATTGGATTAAACTGAATTGTATCGGGTTGGATTGGATTGGATTAGAATTGCATTTACTGTACACACGCGTTGTCACTCATTTATATGCATGAGTGGGCAATGCCACGGGTGATTTACGGTAAGAACGATCCCCAGTGCTTCGCCCACTCGTCTTGATTCACTTCGTGGAGATGCGTGATTTTTTTGTGTTCTTTTTACCACTATCTGGAGGCACGGTTACCAGAGAGAAGTTATAGCATCGGTGTTCTTTTAGGGGAGTTAGCTACTTTGCGCGGCGTCAAAGCTGTGCCAAGCAGCTTTGCGCAAGACAAGTCTCCGCTAACCCATGACCGGCTTTGTAGATAGCGACTTTCTCTTAGCAGCCGGGGACGATGGGAGCTAGCATGCCGAAAAATTGCTAAGTAGGGGCGGCGCGCTCCGCAAGGTGACGCTAAAACTATTCTCCGACCTCGGCAGGCAGCTTCGCTTCGTTTGCAGTGCGACCTGCGACTGCTCGCATAAAATGCGGCGGTCGTACCAATGCGAGTACCCATCAGTACGTCTACCAATCAGTACCAATGACTGTCGTACTGTCCGACTACCGGCCGGCACCGAGAACTTCGGTTGTGTGGGCCACATTTTTTAGCTATGAAAAGTTCAACGTATCAAGTTAATCATGCACGCCACTTCCACATCTGCCTGCTCGTATCGCATTCTTTATTTTTGAGAATTTCAGTTTGTTCAATCATTCGAAAACTTTATCGACTTGGACTAACGTCTAAAGACTTCCTTTTTACCTGAAAATCGTCTACGCAAGCATGCAGAAGTTCATAGGGAAGGATTGAATTTGTGTGAAGCAGTGCCAACAGGGCCATTCTGTGCGTGGAAACGCCATCATTCTTTCGTTCAGGCAACGTTTTTCCACCGAAGAGAGCATTAATCGACGGCAACTATGAGGGCGTCGAATCAGCAATGAAGAAGGCAACAGCGCAGTTCACGATTGTGATCGGAGACTTTAAAGCAAAAGTCGGTAAGAAGCCAATGGGAGAAAGGTTGGTGGGAAACCTCGAAAGGGACAATCGCAACAGTCGAGGAGATACACTGGTGGGATTTGCAGCGAGAAATAACCCGTGGTTGACGAACATATTCTTCTACAAACGAAACAAAGATGGAATGGACATGAAAAAGTCCCGATGGTAGAACCAAAAAACGAAATTGTCTTCGTCTTAAGTGACAACCCGGGTTTCGCGCAAGACGTGGAGGGACTAAGTAAGATTCTGAGTAGCAATCGCAGCATGGTTAGATGCAAGCTAAGGCTGAATCTCGGAAGAGAAAGAGGTAAACTCATGAAAACTAAGACACCCGCATGAAGTCAGTGATAGTCGGACTGCAGGAGTTTAAAATACTTCTTCAAAACAAATTATAGCTTCGGGACGACCAGAGCGAGGTCAGTGCAGACAGGTTAAATGACAACGTAGTATCGGCACTCCATGAATCAGCAGCAGCTGTGGTAGAGGCAACATGTAGGGAACAAACTGGAAAAATAACTGGCAGAAGGTTTGATCTTCCCAACAAGGTGAGTTGGCAAAGACTGAGCTCTACGGGTCGAGCAAAAGGCGTAATGGTGAGCAAACGCGTATGCATCGGCGAAATGGGGTACAAATGCAGCGCAAACCGGTATACGTGGACTAGGAAAGAACTTACAAAAGCCAAACAAGCAATAACAGATTCGGCACGCGGAATCACCGAGCATGAGGAGGAGTCGCTATCTCTAAAGCCGGTCTTTGGCTAATCTGGGCGTATACGTTAGCTGAAGTTGAACGGTGTTTAACGCTGACCTTTAACACGAGGGGACATGAACGAAAGAATGAACATTAGGGAAATGATGACTGGGACACGACATGCATCCCGGAACAAGTAGAATGCCCATGCGCTAAAATTTAAAATCAAGGTCACCCTCGCAGCAGCCGAGACAAGGGCCCTTGGAATCACGCTCGCTATAGCTATGACGGCTCGGGAAAGAGGGATCGCCGTGAACGGAGAATGTCTGGCGAAAGTTGGCTGTGTGACGTCATGGCGTCTCTTAAACTGTTTTTGAAGACTCGGAAGCCCACCGTCTTACGTGTAAACGTAATAAATTTGATTGCCGTTGAAAATATAAGTATATTGTTTTAAAGTATAGAATTAGTTACCGTTTCTAGGGGTGACACCCATGCAACTACTGGGTTTGAGATTAATGGCGAGTCTAGACGAGGGTACGACGGGGCTAGTAAACAAGAAACATCACGTTTCTATTGCAACGGGCGAAAAGCGTCCAATTGCCGTGGCATGCGACATAATTTCCATGACAGCTATGACACCTGCGTACGCCAAGTACTGCTTTTGACGAGAAAAGGGCGCAAAGCGTATTAGAGGACTGATGGCACCCCCTGGAGAGTCAAATTTGACATTGCAGTTGTGAAGTTCCAGGGCTTGCCACCTGTAGTTGACATTTAAACCACGAAAAAAGCAATATAGTAACGAAAAAGCCATAATAATGAGAAAGGATGTGAGAAAGCGATAATTTAGGCGCTCTCGCCCCTTATCTGGAAGTGCCAGCTTGCTCGGCCAGCTTTCCCCTCCCCTTTGATACCGCGAAGAAATCGGCGTTGCAGTGCACGCGTTTTGATTCGGTCGCCGCTCCCTCGAGCTTTCAAGTTCCGCGTTGTATGACAGCGATTACGCAGCAATTAAACGCTCCCGAAGCGTTTCATAGGCACTGATATTCGTCCATGACTGCTGGGACGGCGAACCTTGGGCGTTGCTCGACAGGGTTTGATGCGCTGCTTTGTGATTTGAATGATTCGCGCCGTGGTGTAGTTTTTTTGTGCGAATGCGACTACGACGTTCCTCCCGCCTTACCGTGCATTTCTTCTTCAAGCTGCCTGGTCTCCACTTCCTCCGGAGTTGGCCCCTTCCTCGTTTACGCCTACCGTCATGTGATGTGAAGTGAACAGGCAGCTTGTCTCGGTTCTTTTCATACACTTTATTCAACTAGGGAGAGGCGGAGCTAAGAAGAAACAATGCTCACATAAAAACACAATTTATAATGTAGTACCCGCCGCGGTGGTTCAGTTGGCTAAGGTGTTGCGCTGCTGAGCACGAGGTCGCGGGTTCGATTCCCGGCCGCACCGGCCGCTTTTCTGATGGAGGCGAAAAGCAAAAACGCCCGTGTGTACGAGATTTCGGCGCACGTTAAAGGAGCCATGAAGAGAAAACAAAAGTTTGTTTTATTCGAAAGATTAGGTGTTTCATAGTACCCCAAGCGCTTTCCCGGAAGCAAATGATGCTTTATTCACTTAGAAATAAGGCAATTTAAGCCAAAATTTTAAATCTCCCGCTAAAATTGCACATTTGGTGACGTGAGCAATGGCGTCACACGGGCCGGTCCATGAAACAGATACTTAGTATGCCGACTCCATATAGCACCCACACGCGGGAGTCGACCGAGACGGCGGCCATTTTAAAAATACTAGTAAAACCTAGTGCACCCGCAGGCCCTAGTCATGGAATCGCCTGATCCGGAGAACAAAACTCTCGCCGAGGAGCTCGGGCTTGCATTTAACAACCTCACACCACTTGAAACGCTCAATGCTTCTAAGTGCACGAGCGGCAAGAGTTGAGGGATACGCGGTGGACGGGAAAGCGACCATTCCGCGATAGCCACAACAACGAACGCCCTGCCGTCGGCAACCGCTGCCTCGTCAGCCCCGTCGCGACGGACGATACAGACTGGTACGTATGTGCCGTATTTGTATTACGGTTAATAATAGTTCAACTTCAGTAGCAGTATCGCTTATGCCAGTTGGCCGGTGTCGTGTATGGAAAGCCGTTCGAGCGAGCTCTCTGCTTCGACCAGAAAGATACGAGCGTCAATGCGCGGTGTTTACGGCATTTTTTCCCCCAAGGTCAGAGCGCCTCGAACCCGAAAATTCGTCTGCGCGACGGCGAGATGTCGAGCTCGGCCAGGCAGTAGTTTCGTACGCATTGGCGCACACGCTTGCGTGTTCGTTCGGAACTTCAACCGTTTACTCCACCGTTCTTTGTCATAAAAAGAATGTGCAGTATGTTTCACGCGCATTTAGCTCGCTATGCAAACTGTAAGCCCTGCCTAACATGCGTTTGCTTTTGCCGGCCTCCGCCAATCGCAGAGCATTCCCAAGTGACATCACAGGTTCTGTTGCGGAAAATGAGCTGGTGGGTCGCATGGTCATTTCCTTTTTTCCTAATTATGTAGCTTATTTGAGCGAAGTTTGCGTTATAAGTGGTGTCGTTATGGTTCTAACGAGGCAATCTTTCGAATGAACCAAACTTGTGTTTTCTCTTCATGGCTCCTTTAAAGATCACCAGGTGGTCAAAATTAATCCGGAGCCCTCCACTACGGCGCGCCTCATCGCCTGCATTGCGTCGGCGCGTTAAACCCTACACTCAATTATGATGCAGTATTTTTGGTAAACAAATATGGGAAACAAAATGCATCAGGTAAATCGCAGCATTGTACCAAACTCGTCTTGCTTCCGGTAAGTAGACAAGGATAAAGGCTTGATGAAAATCAATGGTAAGTTTGACTCCGCCTGTCGTGAGGCTCTCGGTGCTGGAGCTCACGGGCACAGGAGCGACACTCGTCCGACCCTCCTTGCATTCGAACGCCGTGCGCCGGACTCCTGGCACCCATTCTCTGGACGCTGCCCTCTCCGGCTGTCGTCTACCCATCTTTGCCAGCCTTGGGAGAGTGTCACCCTGAAATAACCATTGGGACGTTAGGAGCGCATTAGTCACAAAAACAGACACTATCACCCACCACCCTATAACTGCTGCTTGATATCGAATTTGCGCAAGACAGTGAGCTCGACCATGGCCAATGAAAAGGGTAATGGCCCACGCGTCATGTCCTGTCACTCCCGTCTTTCCCGTGGGTTTTTGCGCGGGTAACGTATCCCTGAAGAACGCGGATTCTCAACTTCTACTAGCGACCTTCTTGGCTGCTTTGTTCGATGCGAAATTAGATTTCTGAAAACCTTTCAGAATTTCGAGATGTGCCCGTTTCGCACCCGTTTCAATCGTGACGTAATTTCGGTTGCGGGGTCTCTGATAGGGTGCAAGATTCACCTCTATCGTGCATCGAAACCAACGGCTCTCCGTCCTCGTTGGTTTGCGTCCCATTCTATCGGCTGCATTCACCTAATCCGTGATATGTCGTAATGGACAATTTGTAACGAACGAGAAATGGTCAGAACTCACGGGTCTTCCCCTAGTTCGCCCATTAAGCGAAAGTAACAGAACAGACACTCTTGTGAGGCTTAATATAGATGTCCACCCTGACGTTAGGCAAGTCAACGACCTCCCCGCTGGAGTTTCCTATCACAGCGATATAACCCGACTGTGTGTGGTAAAAACAAGTGACGGAAACAGTGCGCAGCCCACCTACGCTTTTGCATCATCACACAGGCAGTACCAGGTGTGCTCCCATATTCTTTTTTTGTTGTTGTTGTGCTTCTATATCTCAGCCATCGCAGCAAAGCAGCAGTTATTCAACCTAAGCGCCATTTTTTTTGTTCATTCTCTGTATAAACATCAGGACGCAGCTGAAGACTACATTTCCTCGCAGCATAGGGCATCGAATAGAATTAAGGCCACTGCAAACTGCATTATCCTTCCTATTAACGCGGCGTCACTGCGAGCACCGTCTGCGCGTTGTTTTCTGTCGCCTTTTAAAACGAAGCGTCACTGTTCTCAATGATGTCATCTGTAACGCAAAAACGTCGAAGTAAAAGAAAAGAGAAAAGGCTTCCCGTGGTCGGATATGAACACGGGTCCCTCGCGTTATGGCGCCGGCGTATAAGCTCAATTTCGACCTGGGGCGGTATTCCCGTGTTTTGTCCCTTTTGTGTCCCTTTCAAAAGTGTCCCTTTTGAGCGAGCCCTGATTGGCTAAAAGCGAACACCCGGATGTGACGTCATGCAAGCACGGCGGAGCTATGAGCCGTGGTATACTCGGAGCAGACGATTTGGAGCAGACGATTTTTCGTCGCCTTATTGTTGGTTCGCTCGCGGAACAATAAACATGTAAAAGATACTCTGATACGGTTTCAGTTCTTTAAAATGCGTTTGTAAGAACAGTTATGGTATTTGAATCAAAGGCCCCTGCTTAAAAAGGGACGCAAAAGGGACGTTTTCAAAAGGGTCAGTTACGAGAATACCGCCCCTGGTCGGAGTACGACAAAGCTTCGCGTTCAACCATAGTCGTCGTTTGACGGAGGGGTGCATGATTTTTTGCTACGCGAAACAATTTCACCCCCTCCCCCGTGGCCTGCTGAAACTGTTTTCATTTTGCGAAGTTTTTTCAGCGCCCAGAGAGGGTTACCACTTTTTTATTGAAGCGCGCGCGCGAGCGCGCCCACGCATGCACGCACAGACGCGCACACACGCGCGGACACCACGATCTTTGCAGTGGACAGCGGCAGCGCACTGAACGCTCTGATGGAGTCTTCAAGCGGCTCCGAAGGGATGTGGCACAGGGAACGTGTCATGATACCCACAGAGCAGCGGGTCACTACGTCATTCATCCTTTTGGCCCGCTCCTGTTATTTCTTCAAGGAAAGAACGCGGGTGAAGGAATTGCCCTTCGATGCCCCGTGATGAGATGAACCTTGCCGTTTCTTGATTTCATCGACGCACAGCTGGCAGAGACGCTCGCCTTCTTCCAGGGTGACAACGTCGTGGCACGATTCGGCCAAGAGGCTCGTCACCTTGACCAGGCCTGTCGGCGCCGATTCGGAGCCGTGTAGGCGAAACCGGTCCAGGCATCCCCGCTTGTGTCGCTCCGTGTACAGGTAGAACTTCTGGTGGTGGCAGCAGATAGTACGCAACGCGCCGGTGCCCAGCTGAGCCGCGATCGAGTTGTGCTCGTGGGCGGGGAGATCACTGAAACTCTTGATTCCGCTCTCGCCCGTAAGAATCGACTGATGGCACTCGGTGTTCGTAAGCAGTCCCACAGTGCACCACGAATCTGGATCCTCTTTGTCAATGTCCAACACCGGAGGGGCGTTTCTGGAGGCCGCCATAACGGTGGTCTTGCCTGAGGACGCTGTCGACGGCCGGTAGCCTTAACTGAGCTTGCGCTGTTGTCCGAAAAAAAAAAGACGTTTCCCGCTCACTTGATTCCGGCTTGTCTCTGCCTTGACTCTAGGGTAGATGTGCTTCTTTTCTCGAAACAACGAGCGAAGTGGCGCTAACGAAAATCAACACGGCACCGAGCTGAGCAGTTGTTCGGTCTCGCGCCAGTCGATGGCGATGGTGGTGGTGGTGGTGGTGGTGGTGGTAGCCCATAAAGTGGCGCATACCCACTCAGGGGGATTGGCCAAGAAGAGTGTTTTTTTTTTACTAAAAAACCAGATAGGTAAAAAGGTGCAGTCGAAGAAAGAATTTAGAATATAGGTTGAAGACAGAAATAGAACAAGAAAGAGGAGCGGGAGAGCCTGATCAGAATCATTTTAACAAGGCAGACGAGCCGTCTCTGAAATGCCAATCTTCTTGGTCAGTACACGTCACATCGTCTTCTACTCTGGCTTCCACGCTGGCTTCCACGCTGGAATGATCTCACTGACGCTGACGATGCCATGTCCGCTGCTAAGTATCTTCATTGCAGAACTGTATCGGACTCTATGGTACCTCGCCATTCGTTTTCATTACAATACCCCGGGACAAAAAGGGGCCGCCTTGGCGAAAGCATTGATGGCCAGTTGAACACCTGGAACGCTTCTGTAGATTTGCCCCACATTGTCGTTGTTGTTCCTCTAGGACTGGCACGTAGTACGTGATGAGGGCATCGGCCAAAAATCAGCGGATGAAGAAGTACGGTGTTCCGTGTGAAGATAATTAATGAAGAGCATTAAGAAACCTTAATCGAGATTACAAGACTCCCTAAGGCGACATTGGGGTGCAGCTGTTTAGCTGTTTTGACTGCGCAAGATATGTTGACGCGAAGAATTTCAGACAACTTATATGAGGCGTTTTTTCTCGAAATGAGCCACCTAACGCGAATTTGAGCAACAAGCAGCAGTTTGTTACCGGACCTAACTGCAACGCCGCCAAATCTATTATATGATATATTTTAGGTCTGCTGGGGGAAGTTTATGGCCGCAAGTAATAAAAATTAATTCGCGAATATGAGCATTAATAAGGTGATAAGATTGGATTTGGTTCAAATTAAATTGAAACACTGACGTTGATCCGGGATTGTTAGTAACACTTCATTTAAATTGACTTTAAAGCGTGGTGCGATTGAGTCTTCATGAAAAAGGCATTAAAATATGCAACAAGTCTTCAAGAACAGTAGAACCATACATGGAGAGCAGATGAGTCCTCTTGGCACCAGTAGCAGCTCTTGTCGAATTCTTCCCTACGATAATTTTCTTGGGCACTCACGAAATAAGCAATCTTTCCATTCCTTTGCCATGAACTTCCAAAACGCTTAAAATGCTGTAAGCGAACCTTTTTCTCGCTGCGCCAAGATATTAAAAAAGCTGCAGGTCTGCTTTATAGTTTATTCACTTAAAAAAGCAAACGCTAGAAAATATTGCAGCCAGAGGTTGCACAATCAACTGCAGCTTGGTAAATAACCATTCAAAGGCAGCGCAAAAATGCTGCTCATATGTTCTTCACTTTAAAGAAGTAGTTCGTATTCTCAGAGGCGAAACGGGGGGGGGGGGGGGGGGGGGGGGTGGGGGGGGGGGGGAGAGATCTGTAAGCGGGCTATTAGTCATGTACTGAAATGGTAAAGAGGTATTTCGTTGGGACTGGGAAGACGAAATGAGATTATTGCTTCACATCTCTAGGTTTCATTTCGCTCACTTCTTTCGTTTACTTCATCGCTGACATCTGTGTGACATATCTTTCGCCTATCTCCGAATTGCGCCGTCTGAATTCATAATAAGCTGCAGCACCGAAAAGCAAGAAAAGTAAAACTCCCGAAAACACCGGCAAAATAATCTGAACAGCCAAGCCAAAAAGCCAAACTCCCATTGGGTAAATGGACTTGGCTCATTTTGATCCGTGAAACAGCAGGATTTGGGGCGGTATTCTCGTAACTGTCCCGTTTGCGTCCCTTTCATCGTGACGTACTTCCGGTTAAGCAGTGGGCTTTTGATTCAAATACCGTAACTGTTCTTGCAAACGCATTTTAAAGAAGTGAAACCGTATCAGAGTATCTTTTATGTGTTTTTTGTTCCGCGAGCGAACCAACAATAAGGCGACGAAAAATCGTCTGCTCCAAATCGTCTGCTCCGAGTAGCCGCGGCTCATAGCTCCGCCGTGCTTGTACGTCACATCCGGGTGTTCGCTTTTAGCCAATCAGGGCTCGCTCAAAAGGGACACTTTTGAAAGGGACACAAAAGGGACAAAACACGGGAATACCGCCCCTGGCTCGTTTTAGAAGATAGGAACTGCGATCTGCGTACACGTTTTCATAGCGTTATCTCAACTATTTTCTTGCCACCCCTCTTCCAGGGGAAAGTTGAAGAATTTTTCTGGTAACTGCTGTTTTATCCGACTATATTTCGGTTTCTGGATCGGGCTCATTTTGAAGAAAAAAAAAAACGCCTCATTTGTATGGTTACAGAAAACTTATTTCCGGCCGCCGACGAAGCACAAGCAGCACAAGCACCGTTTGCCTCGCTCATCGTTCAGCACTCACTCTGGGTTCTGCCGTCGGCAGTGCTCAGCCTCCGCTCTGGCAGCTTGTTTAGCTGCAGCGGCTGACGAAGCACACGACCGGTGGCCCCACTCGCAGTTCAGCACTCACTCCTCAATGCAGCAGTGTGCTAAGGCAGCACTCACTCGTGGGTTCTCTCGACGGCAGTGATGGTGCGCCTCCGCATCGGCTGCGCGAAGTGCGTCTCAGGAAGGAACCGCGAACTGCGTCTCATGAAGCGAACGCATCGTCACGCTTACGCTCCCCGTAACGTTTTCGCCAAGCGTCGGGCAGACGAGCGTCTCGTGCGGCCTCAGCATACTGCCCCTCCCCCATCCACCCCGCACACTTTCAGAGAAGCGCTTCGCTAAGCCGCCACGGCGAACCGCTCTCCCCTCACAATTTGGGGACAGCCTCCTCCTTTGCTTTCTTTCACTCTTCGGTCTTGCCATCGTTCGCTTGGTTATAACGACGATGGCGACGCCGCTCAGCCCGGGAACGGACGCCCAAGGGCTGCGCCGTAAAAAAGAAGAGATGCGATTGTTTGTCGGTGAACGGAACGGCGCTTCCCATTGCCAAAGCACCTCCCGAAACGTCCAGATGGACTTTCAACGCCGGATCTGCCAGCCGCTTTGCTATACTCGCTGGCTACGCCCCTTCTGGCGTCGACGCTCATATCCGCCGTACACAAACATCGTCATATGCAGCGCAGACGGACGATTTGGCATGCATTTAAGTGAAGCGCGCAGATACCGGACGTCGGGCGATGCTGCACGCATAGAAAGGGGCTTATCGTAACACGGCTTCAAAGGGCACACAAACGCTCGAAGCGGGCAGTAGTGTCTGCTGTATTACTATCTGCGGCTAAGTTTTGTGCTTCTGTTAGGGAAAAAATACGACCTAAAGCACTATTTAGGCTCGTAGGGTCAATACAATGACATATATACAAATTATTGCAAGCTGAGCCAATTTTAGGGTGTGTAGGGTCTCCGCGTTGCGTCGTCATATCCGGAGGCTTCGGATGCGACCTACACTCTTAGCCAAAATGGGAGAAAATAAGACTAACTGCAGCAATTACGCCTCGCGAGGAACATTTAGTCCACAAAAGACCAAACGCGCGAAGATTAGGGCCGTGTGCAAAATGAAGGGACCAAACGTTGGTCCCTCGACGCGAATGGGACCAACGGAAAGACTAACAGCACCCTTTGCTCCCGCAACGTTGCTGTTGCTCCCCCTGGCGGGGGCCCTTCGACTTGTTTCTACTTGTTCGGCGGCCAGCGGGGACGGACGTGCGAAAGGTGAGCTGCGGCGGCGACGGCTTTTCCCCATTCGCCCTTTTTTTGAAGTTCGTGAGCTTGCATCTTAGCGTCAGAGTGCCAGCTATTTTTTAAAACCAACGCCAGTCGATTCGCTGTGCGTTACTGCCGACGGCGACCTAATTTTTATTTGTTTCGGTCAATATTTACCCAATTTTTTGCTTAACCCTAAAATAGTAAAAATGCAATCTCTCTTTAAACAAGTGTCCCAACCGCATAAATAACCGTCCCAGCAGGAGCAGCGTACAAAAAGGAAGCTAACCGCTAACTTCTTTTCTTTTGAAATTGCAGTTTTAATACATTTATAGCCAGAAATGTCAAAGCGTGGTTAACACGTGACCGAGAATCTTGAAGGGCTCTAACTTTTTAGGCAAACATATGAACACTAAAATAACAACATGGTGCTGTTAGGACACAAGAATTACTCGCATACATATTAAATTTTAAATCAAAACGTGATATTTTAAGCAGGAAAATTACAAGAAGTCTGGCAGAACGCCGGAACTGCAACGGGCGCGTACACTCTGAGGCTGAGTAGGGCAAAAATAGTTGCACCCTCGTAAGCGCAACTACGTCCAGAATACAACTAGACAAAAACGGTTAAAATCTGATGTAAATTGGCTGAGTAAGGCATTTTTCCCATATATTGCGGAACCCGAACTTGTAATCTGCCGGACCACAGCAGAACGGCAAAATGAAGTCTTCCTCGAAGGCGCGGTCTGACCGCCGTAATAAAAATCTTTATGTATCGTAGAATCTTTATGTATCTCACGGCAAGTTTTTTTTTTTTTTTTTTTTGAGAATACAGTGTCATCTAATGGCCCCTTTTCCAGTACCGGCCCTCCTTGTGGCCGCCACGGCAAACCTAACTGGCAGTAACGCGCCCCCCCCCAAAATTGTTTGGCTTTCGGGGAACTCGTTCACGAAACATTCTCGTCCTGCAGTCCTTCCCGCACCCACCCGTCACCCGTGCCTTTCACATTAATTTCACAGTAGCAGGCGCACGCTCGCGTGACTCATCTAACGTGGTCGAAAGCTTCCTTCACTTTTTTTTTCATTTTCGTTGCTCCCTCACTGGTAGCCAAGCGCTCGCAGCGTGGTCAGCCTCAAACATTTTTGCCCCTTTTCTTTGAAAGCCTTTTTTGTGTGCACGTACGAACTCACTGTGAACTGCCCGCAAAGAGGAAATAAAAACGTGAAGCCATAGCCACTCCCCATGCAGAAAGCTGAGAGGACGCCGTTTTGTTTGTTTCGCCCGAGGCTATTCCTTAAACATTGTTAAATTTATTAAACATTGAGAAAATTTGGCTCTTAATACATTTTTGAAATAAAAACGCATTCTTCGACACCGACATCACAGCCAGAAATCAATAATGACCTTGTTCTATACAAACCCGCACCATCAGCCCAGGAAAGCAGGTTTTCTTCCAATAATTAAATATTTCTTCTTGTTTTCTTTTTATTTTTGATTGCAGTCTAACCATTTTGATTTATAGTTCATCTCATAAGCTACATGCAGCACTGTGGAGGCTACATTGTTATCAATAGTGCGCCCACTGAGGGCGCCTAATCCGCCGTGAAGGGGGTCCTGAAAGGACACTCCCTTCTCCCCTCTCGGCAAGTGGCACCGCACGGCCCCGGCGCCTTTTGTCGCTTCCTTCGCGGTGAGTTAGGCGGCCTGAGGGGGACAACAATGTAGCCTCCACAGTGCTGCATGTAGGTTGTGAGATGAACTATAGAGCTGGTACTGACAGGAAGCGTCTCTTTCCCTACATGTCTTGTGAAAGAGGGGGAAGAGGCCCTTGTTTCGTGCTACGTAAGCCTCAGAATGATAGGAAACCTGCATGCGAGAAATGAGCAATCTTTCTATTTTCTGTTGCCCTTCTACAGTGGTTCATTGCGTTGAGTGAGGGAGCATGAGTCCCCAGGTTCTATTGCTGGTTTGAGTGGCGTCTTTTCTGCTGGAGTCGGAAAAACAACAATGTCTGAGTTTCGCTTGTTAACTACCGTGGCCATGTTCTTAATTAATCCGTAGTCTTATACTCAGTGCAATGCACAGGCACATTTGGCTGCACTACATAAAGCGTTGATTTTGCTTCTTTTTGCTTTTTGAGGTATTTTTAAGGATGCTTGTTAGGGCTGCTGGAAACTGCGTTTTTCTCAATTTTGCGTCCTACCATGAATAACACTTGTTTTGTTGCCCTATTTATTTCCTGCAGGAGCGTGACGACATACGCCCATTGCCGACAGCGTCACGGAGGATGGCTGTCTCCTCTCAACGGACAAGTACCTCAAGACAAGTGGAGCACGCTTGCGCCAAGGACAGCAGCCATGTATACCCGGAATAGCCCAATACTGGGCGCATCGCCTCAACAAGGTGTGCCGTACAGGCCTTCGAAATAGAGACTCCAACGTCAGAGTAGAGTACGGTTTACTTTTGTTGTATATGTTGCTCACACAGTGTTGCAATAAAAAGCTTGAAAAGTAACATTTTCTTTGTAGTGAGTACTTTGTCGTGAACAAGTGGCCAAGAATACTGCTTCTGGTCTCTTGTGTTTACTCCTGTCTTCTGAATTGTCGGTCTAATGGAACGACAGTCACTCATGGAGTACTTGCACGAGCCAGCACATCGTCTTTTAGTATGCACGGTTAATCCAGAGGGGAGCATTTGCAGGGATGAACATTTAGTCTTGAAAGCATCAATTGGTCTAGGGGAGTAATGGGAAAGATTAACGATTGATACTCAGAGGACCAACGGTTGGTCTCCAGTCGACTAACAGTGGGTGACTAACAGTTGATCTGCAAGGGACTAACAGTTAGTCTTTATGGCGGACCAACAGTTGAACCATCAGGGACTAAGTTTAGAGGACTAACAGTTGGTACCCTTGCCGTTAGTCCCAAAAAGGACTAATTCTAGTGGCAACGCAGTTAGTCCTCAAAAGGACTAACGCCGATGCCCCGTTAGTCCTTTTTGGCTAAGAGTGTATAGGCAGTGCCGCATTTGCTTGTATTTGTAGACGTAATTATTGAATAACTTCTTTTTCTCCGCACCGATGCTGATAATTCCTTTTGCGTCTATATCTGAACGACACGAAAAACCGATGTATGAAGGGCAAGAAAAGTATCTGTAAAACATTCAAGACGTTCCACTCAACGTGAAAGCTGCCGGAAGTGCAGAGCAGTGGTTCGCCGTAGTGGACTGTGGCGACGTTATCCGCTCACTGCTACCGCCCATCACGCTCTCCTCGACTGATGGATTGAACAGAGGTGTGTCCAACGCATTTCAAATTTCCCGTCTTTGCAGTGCTCGTGCGCCCCTGCCTGAAACAACGCGAACGGGAGTTTTGTTCCTTTTGTGCTTGCTTTTCATTCCGCAGGCTCTATTCTAGATTGCACAAATTCCCCGGGAATTGGACAAGTTGCCGGAAGTCTTTTCTGATTGGCTATCAGTTTTGGTCACGTGCTTCGGCCACCTCTTGCCCAACTTTCGCGCCTGGTGCCCTTCCCGAGCGGCTAATGAGGCAGAGACCGGCGGCAGGCGAGAAAGTTGGGCTAGAGTCGGTTGCACACTAAACTTTTTTACACCTTTTCTGGCCGAAAAGGGTGTAAAAACCTTGTCCCATGGCTAACACCTTTAAAAGGTGTTTTCGCAAAAAAAGGGTGTATGGACGAAAAGAGGGTGTAAGAACAAAAAAAAGGTGTTGAGCTCAAAAAAGGGTGTTGAGGATGCTCAACACCCTTAAAGGGTGGTGAGGGACGCTCAACACCCTAAATAAAGGGTGTTTGAGCATCCTCACACGGTTTTTAAAAGGTGATGGCATGCGCAGTACCATGGTGCTGCGCGCGTCATCACCAGGGCCTTGGAGGCTTGCGACCTATCACCATGGTGTCTTAATGCAATTCATGGCGACAGGTGTATGTCTGGAGGCTCTGTAAGTAAATGAAACGCAACAATTTATGACTAATGGCACAATTTTAAGTTATATATACAGTGATCCCTCGCGGCGTCAAACTCGGATATCTTGAAATAGCGGTTAACTTGACATGACAAAAAAAAACGTACCGTATTTATTCGAATCTAAGCCGATAGTTTTTTTGAAATACTGATATATCAAACTCCAGGGTCGGCTTAGATTCGAGGATTTTGAAATACGCGCCAATTTCCAAGTAAAGTGGCGCGCAGCTAGCGCCACCCAGAAAAGAAAGTATTGTAGCCATTACTAGACGAGCCAGTAGCCACTTAAGGGCCATAGCCGCCATTTTTGAATTGTGCGGACCCTGTCTGTGGGACATTGGCCTGCGTGCGGTGTGGTGTTTGGTTTTGACAGCGCAAAAAGAAGCGGTGCCATTATAGTGCCGCTTTAAAAGAAAAGTTGTTTTAGCTGCGGAGTTGTCGTCGAACGTTCAAGCCGGGCGGGACTTCGGCGTGGATGAAAAAAATGTCCGTCGTTGGAGGACGCAACGGGAGAGGATTTTGCGTCCTCCAACGATCGCCCAGAAGTTGCCCGAGAGAAACTGATTGAGTTCCAGCACCGCATCTTCATGTTCAATAAACGTGTTTTCTTTTGTGAACGCTGACCCTGCCTTTTTGTTCGGCCTACATTCGAGGTAAGTTTTTTTTTTTTCGCGCCTTCGGACTTTCGGGGGTCGGCTTAGAATCGGGGCCGGCCTAGATTCGAATAAATACGGTAGTAGTCTGAACCAAAAAAGAAGAAATAATTTCACAATTTCCTGCACGTGACGATCACAACGTTGGTGCACTAGAGGGACCACTGAAAACTTATCAGTGTGCTCACTACACATTAGCATTGAAGTGATACAACTAGACAGAACTGGAGCCCCACTACAATTGCAATCATGTTTTCTGGTGGTAGCTTCCAAAAACAATATCCCATTAAATGTGCACCTGTAGAGAACTTGTATTGGTATTTGTCGTCACAACTTTTTTAAAAGGCAGACAACCACGTTTATAAGTTCAATTGACCATAAATTGCACAATTCCTTTTGTGTCAAAAATCTTGAGACTCAAGCCGAACGAAACCACGTTTTCCGAACAAACTGTTACAATCGACAGTAAATGTCGCAACATAAAAAAAAAAGAAACAAGAATGTTTGCAAAATTATGTGCATGAATCCTGAGACTAAAACTAATTCACAACCATAAACTATGATTGAGGTGTCTATTAATAAACATTTTGGCAACTTCCCTAAAACTTTACAGCCAAGCACATACCAAATATCAAGATACAAGCAATTATGAACTTCCTTCCCTCCGAATGCAATGAGATGGACAGAGCAGTCTGAACTATAAAGAACATTTATCTTTGACCCATCCTATAGCCGGTATTAATTGAAAAGTTTAGCTGTCAATTTATTTGTTTGGCAACACTGAAATAGCCACGAACATGGCTGATCGCGCCACGGACATGGCGCGGCTCGTGCCACTGCGGCCGCACGCCGAAGAAAAATATAACACCGACGTGTGTCGCCTGCTCCGTTTCAAACCGATTCTCAACAGTGGTGTCATCAAAGTTGTTATTAAAAGCACTCGCATTGGAGTCAAGGCATTACTTTGCGTTCGGCGGGCTAGAGCTTGGAATGTCCAAACCATATCATGCGCTTGGCACGGACAAGTACCGCCGTCTTGCGGAGCTCGATCTAACCCCACACTAAACATTTTTATTCCCAAAAGGGTTCGTTCAGCTTGTCGCCGCAGGAGCACCCTCATAACACAATATTTACACCCTTTAGGGTGCCTGGATTCTGTCGCTGCAGGAGCACCCTTTTTCTGCCCAAAATATCATAGTTGTGTTTACTTAGCACCCCAATCTGAGGAGCTTTTCCTGCAAAAGCACCCACCTAAAGGGGTACAAAAAGGGTGCATCATCCTCGGTTCACAAATGGCGCTGCAGGTGTGCAGCCACATATGGCACAGTATGACCACAATTACGGTATGAAACATTCGTCAGCGGATAATTTACTTGAACTTTTTGACCCACCCGATTTTTGAACCTCTATTTATAAAGTCTAATATTACAGGCCAAATTGCAGTACAGAAGTTGTATCATTAGAGGTTGGTTGATTATTCGGAAACGGTGTTAAAAATTCAATTTTATGTTCATTTTGCTGAACTGCAGTGCACATCCTTCGAGCTTTCACTGCACAGCATAAACGTGTTATGCAGTGAAAGCAAGTAGGCGTGCAACACATCAACTGCACAAAAGTTCTATGAACCTTAAACCCTTGGCTTCTCAGCACTGCATCAAACTTCCAATCACGGTAGCTACCCGCAATGTTTAGTGCCTTATTCTTGAGCTGAGCAGAAAAACTCAATATTAAGGCAGACCAAATGCAATATGTATACTTCCCTCCGTACTGTGGCTTTATTCTACCCATAAAAGTTGGGTCCTCACTGCCACTTATTTTATTTACATTATTCTTTTTGCTTCATGAAAAATGACCCCCACATAGCAATACCAAGAACTGTAAACATCACAGAACAATGCATATGAGTTCCCTGCTGAAGCCCATGGTTGAAATGTGATGACATTGTTGCTATAGCAGTATTTTATCATGAGTCTAGCTTGTGCATGGTGCCTTGCATTATGTCGCTGCTGGTGGATGTGGGGTCATTTTCTCAATGTTGCAAATGAAAAGCCAACAGCCAGTGCCCATTAGTTTCGTCTAGTATTACGAGGTGCTTCATGGGAAGCATCAAACCCGTCTATAGCCCTTTTTAGAGTTGACTAGAAGTAAAATCAGCAAAATAGTATCGATAAAACGTTCAGCATCTTTTTTATTAGCAGCTTAGTGTTGCTACTTTCCATATTTAGGTTTTTTCTGCTTTTCTTAATGACATTTTTGTTTCGCTGAGAAGGTGCATAACCAATGAAAGCTTTTCTGTAAACCTTTGGTTAAATATGCAATTGTTAGAAAATATTTTACTAAATAAGGCAGCTTAAACTGAGAATACTTGCATTTAGAAACATTAAAATCAATTTAAATTGATCATACATTTCTGGCTGTTTTTACACAAAGCTGCACATGGGATATTAGTGCACCGAAGAGGAAGGCTCTGGATTAGCATTGGCAACTTTGGGATATTTATTGTGGACTTAAATCTCCACACATGGGCATTTTCACTTTCTGCCTCCACCAGGAAAATGGTCACCAATTTAGAGAGCTATTCTTACTAGTATTTGACGTACATTTTAAAATAATCTCAAGTATTATAGCCACAATATTATTATCTACAACAAGCACCCAGCGGGTGCTGTTATAGAGAGATTGTGCACTACACCAGACCCTGTACTACACTGTCGAGAGCTTTGCCATCTACAATGACCTCTACAAAGCAAGCTAATACTGGTAAAATGTTTCATACCGTAAGTACTGCATGTTCAAAGCTCACGTGTGAAGTACAGATACTGGTGCTTCAGCAAGAACCGAGGATGAGCACCCTTCCTGGTTCTGAAAAAAAAAAAAAATAAATAAACATGGAAAAATGCTTTAAGCAGGATTAAGAAACAGGGTTGAAAAAAAGTGAGCAAGCAATTCTTTCAAAATATGTAAAGCAATGCAAACAAATATTTATTTCAACTTCATGTCTACAAAAGACAATCTCATTAAGGCTGGTAATGGGGTCTTGGGTAAAAAAAGAGCAGGGAGCACTTATATAAATGCTACAGGGAACCTTCAAGCCAGAAATTGCTTGAGCACTTAAACTCACTGTTCAACAAATTCATGAAAATTGAATGGATGAAAAACCAGCGGTAAACACAAAGAACAACGGGACAAGCTTATCCCGTCGTTCTCTTCCGTACCCTGTGTTTTCCGCTGGTTTTCATCCATTCAACATGTACCAACTAGCACAGTCCGACGCCTTGGTATCATAAAAATACGAATTGTCACTCCTTACAGACAGTTGGAAAAAAGAAAGTATAAAGCAGGTGACAAAATTAAAATGACAGCAGATTGGTTAACTTTTAATTTTAAGTGATAATATAAAAAATAATGGCATGAATGAAAGTGAGCAGCAACCAAAGGACCATGATGCTAGGCCGACATTCCACTTTGAAGCAAAATATCCGCTTTCAACGCTACATAGGCGAAACACGCAATGAGGCAACCCTTTAGGCCCACAAAAACAATATAATCTTTAAAAAAGCTACAATTTAGTTGAGAAAAACTGACCACAACAAATTGGAATTGACAACTAGATACAGTTGTCACACCCAAGCAAGCCGGCGAAAGATGAACAGATATCTAGCTGTCCTACCCCCTATTTGTGCCCTAGCCTCTGATCCGCTGCAGCAAACAAAAAAATTGTTTATATGTAGAACTATTGCTCTTGGTCAAACAGACAGTTCTAATGAAGGAGCCAAGTAGGTTCCGAAACGTTGGGAACGCTTCGGATAAAGTCCTTGGTTAGAGTATTATATTTGTTTCCATCAAACACAAAAAAATGCATGGTAAAGCGCTGACATTAACGTTGTCTACTGCGGTTCCTTCATGGTGACATCACTACAGGAACCAAAAATACAATACAGTGCATTAAAGGGGCCATTTGGACAACATAGAAGTTCGTTTCGTTCGAAATATTTTCCTGTTTTATAGTGCCCCCACCACTTGACCGGCAGCAAATGATGCTGCATTCACTGAGAAATTAATTTAGGTTAAAAGTCTGATTCTCCCACCATATTGTGTGTTTTTGGGATGTCAGCAATGAAGCCATAAAGTGCGTGTAATCAAACTACTGCGTCACTCGGGTCTGCAGCCTTGCTAGCCATCAGTCCTCCCAGGTGGAGCTACCATACTCATCCACGAACTGTTGTTTGCCATTGCTTTGTTTTTTACCGCGTCTGCACCTGGCTTGTTTTCGTTACTGTAGAAAGTAATGGTTTTGTGAAACATGGGGTATCCTCGACAAACAGGGTCATGTAAGACAACATCGCCTATGCCAATCGGCCAGTGCCGTGCAGGCCAACTCCAAAGCGGCGGAGTGCTGTCCAGCTAAAACAAGCATAGTGCACGCCGTACCAACAGCAGTGCGCATCGATACTTGTATGTTTACGCGTATTTTCGTAACTTTCATTGTTTACTGCCCCATTTTTACTGCTGTAAAATGAATATGCATTACATTTAAGTGCAAATAGCTCGCTTGGCATGCTTATAAGGCCTGCCCTATTTGCGTTTGCTTTTGCCGGCCTCAGCCAATCGCACAGCTGGGGACATATGACATCATAGGTACTGCTGTGGGAAATGAGCTAGTGGGTCGCATGGCCATTCCCTTTTTCCTAATTATATAGCTTATTCGAGTGAAGTGCGCGTTAAAAATGGTGTCAGTATGATTCTAACGACGCAATCTGTCAAATGAACCAAACTTGTGCGTTGTCTGCATGGCCCCTCTAAGCAAAGGCAAGGCAGCCAATTTTTTTATTTAGGCTGCCTTCATGCACACAGTAGTGCTCTATTGCTGCCAGAAACTCATTACGGGACTCCTGACATATTTACAGTTGCAATAAAAATCAGAAATAGAACGAAAAATCATTGGACACTCCACAATGTCCAAAAAACAAAGGAATAATGTGCGAGTGAGCTACCTAAAACACTGCGACAGAAGATCATATTCATCAAAGCAACTAATAAAAACCATGGCTAGTGCATAGCCACTACGCAGCTCATTTGTTAAGAGCTTATGTGCGTCCCCACAAGTTGGCTGTGTAAACCTACCGACACCTAACAGAGTCCAAGGTTCGACGAAAACTCGTCTGGGGAGGGTTATTCATTGATGAAATACAAACAGGCAGGCACTCGCCTGGTAATACAAGCAGGCACTCGCCTGGTCAAAACAAATAAACAAATAAAGACGCCTTGGGGCCCCTACAGGCCCCTTGTTCACAATGAAGAGGGGTTGACAGGTCGCGACTATCTATAGGTTCAGTGGCGCAGAGTGCGCATGTATATCTCGGGGAGATTACCCCACGACCGGTTAGTCGTGTTTTTAGTTGGTTGAATATGCACTGATTCTAAAAGTAGTCGTGTCGACAGGCGCTTCTCTAATGCGATTATGCTTGCGGAATCCTAATCGATGACGTGGTCAGTAGCCAGGTGATGATCCGCCAAGGCATTTCAGCTTGCATTGCCTTTTTTGACATCGTTCTGGTGCTATTGAATTCTTTTAAAAATTTCCAGTTTCACCTATGTAGGATTAGGAACGAAAAAGAGACGCCGACCAGTCCAAACAAAACGTACTGACGTTTCGGCTTCCAGCACGAAGCCTTGTTCACAATAAATGCATCACCAGAAGTGGGTCGTTAAGTGGGCTTGAATAATCGCTGAAAAGAGCATGCGTAGATCGGGTTTAGATTTCAGTCATTACGATTGACTGTGTTAGATGTGGTCTGAATGATTAGTGATTCCAGATGTAGCCGTGATGCTGTCACTTTTTCTGTAGTGACGATTCTTGCATTGTCCCAATCAATCTTGTGGTCATTCACGACGGCGTGTTCGGCTTTTATTCTTTACGTCACGTGCGTGCTGCTGCAGACGATTCTTATATTTCCTGATTCCCCGATATACACGCCGCCTGCAGTCTGCACAAGGTATCTCGTATACCACACTGGGGAAGCGCTCCTTGGGAAAGCGGTCCTTGACTCTCACGAGCTCATGGCGCATCTTTTTGGCTGGACCGTGGGCCACCTGCATGTCATATTCCCATAGGATATGTGCCAAACATTCACTTGTTCCTGGAAGGTAGGGCACAGGATGCTTCGCTTCATCGGGGCAGGAGGCACGTCCAGTTGTCCCCGTCGGGTCAGTTGGCGTTCCGTTGCGTTTATAAAGTGCCTCGGGTAACCGCAGCTAGCCAGGTCGTCCCGCACCTTTGCCGGTGTCCACCGCCGCATCCTCGGGCTTCGAGCACAATCTTTTCGCACGCTGCAGTAGCGTGCTAACAACAGCCCTCTTGTGGGAAGCGGGGTGCACGGAGTTGAAGTTCAGGTAGCGGCCTGTGTGCGTTTCCTTGCGGTACATGCTGAAACGTGGCCTCTGGCCCCTGCCGAGACACGAGGACGTCCAGGAAGGGAAGTTTGCCATCGGCCTCCTCTTCTGACGTGAACCTGAATGCACGGTCCATACTGTTGAGGTGGGCCAGCAAGCTGTTCGCCGCGTCTTTCTGAACGACGCAAGAAACAATCATCGACATAACGCAAGAACACTTGGTTGAGGGGCAAAGGAGGCTAGCGTGCGTGCTTCCAGCGCTTCCATGGGCAGGTTCGCCGCCGTGACCAAAATAGCGGCACCCATTGGAGTCCCCCTGCCTTTGCTTGTAAAAATGGCCCATAAAGACGAAGTACGTATTGTTCAGGCAAAAATCTAGAAGCCTGCGTAGTTCTGGCACATCCATCGGTGAATCTCTCGGGCAACGTCTCATCAGCCTCGAGAGCAGCGGTGCATACGGTGACAGCCAGGTCACTCGGAATGCTCGTGAAAAGGGACTTCGTGTCGAAGGACACCATCAAGTCGTCTTTCTCGATCACGGTGTTGCGAGTCTTCTCGACAAAATCGAAAGAATTACGAACGTGAGTGGTCCCTTTATTGACGAGCGGAGCCAGAACTTGGAGGCAGGAACTTCGACAGGTGGCCCACATTCCAGCCAAAAAGATGCGCCATGAGCTCGTGAGAGTCAAGGACCGCTTGCCCAAGGAGCGCTTCCCCGTGTGGTATATGAGATACCTTGTTGCAGACTGCAGCGGCGTGTATATCGGGGAATCAGGAAATTATAACAATCGTCCGCAGCAGCACGCACGTGACGTAAAGAATAAAGCGTCCGCAACAATGCTGTAGCCGAACACGCCATCGTGAATGACCACAAGATTGATTGGGACAATGCAAGAATCGTCGCTACAGAAAAAGTGACAGCATCACGGCTACATCTGGAATCACTAATCATTCAGACCACATCCTAACACAGTCAATCGTAACGACGGAAATCTAAACCCGATCTACGCACGCTCTTTGCAGCGATTATTCAAGCCCACTTAAAACGACCCACTTCTGGTGATGCATTTATTGTGAATAAGGCTTCCGTGCTGGAAGCCGAAACGTCAGTACGTTTTGTTTGGACTGGTCGGCATCTCTTTTTCGTTTCTAATGTACCCCTCCCGGCCAGACGGGATTCCGTCATGCTCTCGATTTCACCTATGAGGATGCGTCACAATCCTTGCATGGAATTTTGTAGGCAACTACGGGGAAATCTTTGATTTTCTAAAGGGTCCTTCACGCGTACAGCTTCTGATTAAGCTGGTACGCGTTTAAACAACCATATTTTAATTTTAACACCATATGTTGCCAAAACCCCTTGCAAGAGCTTCACTGATGCCTTGCGTGTAGGGGGACGGCAGCGCGGTTTTGCCTGTAATTCTCAGGAACCCTTTCGGGGGAGGCAACTGAAGCCCGAATTGTTGCGTGCTCACACGCTTTGAAGGGTAGCCGTTGCTGCGAAGGTCCTTCCTTACCACGGCTAGCTCTTGCTTGCACAGACCAGGCTCAGAGCAGATTCGTGATGCGCGTGAGAAGAGTGCAGCGGCGACGGAGCGTTTTTGGCCTATAGGATGCGCAGAGTCGAACCCCAGGTATCTACCCGTGTGGGTCGGCTTTCGATACACACTGGTTGTAAATCCTTTGGCCGACCGTCTCACAAGTACGTCGAGGAAGGCGATCTGTCCATTATTTTCTTGTTCCATGGTGAACTGGATGCTTGGAACACAAGAGTTTAGATGCTCAAATAAAGGCATTACGTTTCGGCGGTGGATCACACAAAAAAGTCGTCTACGTAGCAGACAAAGATCTTGGGGCCGTCTTGTACGAGCATAGCGCAGAATTTTCTAGAGCCTCTAAGGCAATATTCGCACAGACTACTGAAACGGAAGCTCCCATCGCTGTTCGAAACCGCTGGTCCGTTGAAAACAAAATATGTGTTCTGCAGGCCAAATTCCAGGAGACGATATAAGTCTTGCGTCTCAATTGGCGAACGTGAAGGCAGAGATGCATCGTTCTCGAGTAGATCCTTGCAACTCCGGACCGCGTAATTTTGCCTGGAATTTGGCCTGCAGAACACGTTTTGTTTTCAACGTACAATGTTACAAGCAGCGGTTTGGAACAGCGATGGGAGCTTCCGTTTCAGCAGTCTGTGCAATATTGCCTTAGAGGCTCTAGAAAATTCTGCGCTATGCTCGTACAAGACGGCCCCAAGATTTTTGTCTGCTACGTAGACGACTGTTTTGTGTGATCCACCGCCGAGACGTAATGCCTTTAATTGAGCATCTAAACTCTTGTGTTCCAAGCATCCAGTTCACCATGGAACAGGAAAATAATGGACAGATCGCCTTCCTCGACGTACTTCTGAAACGGTCGGCCAAAGGATTTACAACCAGTGTGTATCGAAAGCCGACCCACACGGGTAGATACCTGGGGTTCGACTCTGCGCATCCTATAGGCCAAAAACGCTCCGTCGACGCTGCACTCTTCTCACGCGCATGACGAATCTGCTCTGAGCCTGGTCTGTGCAAGCAAGAGCTAGCCGTGGTAAGGAAGGACCTTCGCAGCAACGGCTACCCTTCAAAGCTTGTGAGGACGCAACAATTGCGGGCTTCAGTTGCCTCCTCCGAAAGGGTTCCTGAGAAGACAGGCAAAAACGCGCTGCCGTCCCCTACACGCAAGGCATCAGTGAAGCTCTTGCAAGGGTATTTGGCACATATGGCATTAAAATTGCACACGTGCCAACGAACAGGCTTAAGCAGAAGCTGGTACGCGTGAAGGACCCTTTAGAAAAATCAAGATTCCCCGGAGTTGCCTACAAAATTCCATGCAAGGATTGCGACGCCCCCTACATAGGTGAAACTGGAAATTTTAAAATAATAATCAATAGCACCAGAACGATGTCAAAAAAGGCAATGCAAGCTGAAATGCCTTGGCGGATCATCACCTGGCTACTGACCACGTCATCGATTGGGATTCCGCAAGCATAATCGCATCAGAGAGTGCCTGTCGACACGACTACTTTTAGAAATCAGTGCATATTAACACCAACTCCAACCAGATATACATGCGCACTCTGCACCACCAAACCTATAAATAATCGCGACCTTTCACCCCCCTTTCATTGTGATCAAAGGCCAGTAGGGGCCCAAAATGTCTTTATTTGTTTTTTGACCAGGCGAGGGCCTGCTTGTATTTCATCAACACCGAACTAACCCGCCTGAATCACCACTTTATAGACATTGAGCAATTATTTGAATTGGTTTATTGTAGCAAGCTGTCTTGTTTATTTCCTTATTTTTTTGGCATTTCCTGTCTCATTTGAAATTGGGAGACCAGATAGCTTTTACTACGGGCCACGCACTGGTGACAACAAATATTTGATTTCACTTTAAACAATTTTCGGTTATGTTTTATTGCTCACCAGCCAATGACCTGAAATATAAGAGGCTCTTAAAACATGTGCTGGCATTTCTTTCCTGCACTGTAGTACAACTAATCATGACTTTTATCATATTTTGTTCACAAATTGTAATATTTAGAAAGTATTCAGCTGAATGAAAATGTTATTTCAGTAGCATGCGCAATCAACAAGGCCTCAATGACTCTCACCACGTGGTTCACTTGTTTCTGTCACAAATAACCTGATTGCAGCCACATTCCACCCAAGACGAAGGTAACATATCCTCTGGGATGATGAATATTTAAAATGCCTTACGAGTAAGTGCTCAGCACATGAAATTGTGGCATTAAAACAGAAGATCCCTCTGCGGCATCTTTCACTTGGGGCAGCGCTTGGTCACAAACTTCGAGAAGTTGAAAAATGCTCCATGCGCCGCTCCAGCCAGCAGAAACAATGCAGGACGCAAGTTGGTAGGTGGACCGTTGGCATCCTGCGATTGTGAAGATTTTTTTAGTAGATGCACTTTTTTTGTACCACTGTTCATTTTCCGTTAACAAGCAGCTGAACTCCTGCAGGTTCTACGAATCATACAAGCATAATAAAACGCAGCAATGCAGAACAATTGGCAGGGTTACCTCAATTTTTCTTTTCTAGGAATGAAAAAAATGTAGGTAATCTATACACAACTACAATCAAACCTTTCAATTTTTACCTACTTCACTCCTAACAAGCACACATACACGTTAGACATGTGAGAAAGCTGCTAAATTTATGCCCACAAACTTAATCAGGCATCAGAAATCGGCAGGGAACGACGTGTCACCTTTAAATGGCACTTTTTTCGTTCAAAACACTAAAATGGGCGAGAAAGACCCATAACTATGATTTGGTACCCTTATCTGGTATGGTTTTCAGGCAATGCTTACATCTCACTTCAGTACCTTCAGGTGGTGGAGATCTTTGAAAACTCATTGCGGGCAAGTGGGTTGTGTTCAAGCTCTCGTATCTTGCCAGCATATGCTGGATTCCAGCATTCCCAAATCAACGTGACGACTCGAATGTGGTGGATGCAAGAAAGAATAAGCACACGCCAAGGGCGCAGCCGGGGGGGGAAGGAAGGGAGGGGGGGTCCTGGTGCCCCCCCCCTTCATAATGTTTTATGTCAAGGCTGGAGTTATCTTTGTGGGTGTTCTTTTCCCCGGGGCTTCTCCTCCAAGCCGCTGCAGCGCTGAGGATCTCACCCCGGGTATCTCCAACCGACAAACTCAGCCTCCGATCAAAACTATACATTTATTTACAGCCCAGTGGGCGGCTAAAAAACAGTGCTCAGGCGGAGCTCGAAGACGACGGGCCGAGCTCTCCTGTGCCCGGACCGCGTCTCTCTCGTCTCCTTGTCTTCATATTCCCTCCACCCTGACGCTGGGAGCCACGGAAGAGGGAAAAGCGAGTCCTTCGTGGGAACCCCATGTGGTGGCCATTAGCGCATCCGGTGCGAGCAGGCGCGACCCTCCTCGGAGTTTCAAGGCGCTGCGTGACACGACACGTGCGTTCAATTTCTGTGCTGCTCGTCCCAGGGCCCGCGCCAGTTCATGCGTCGAAGCGCCCGACACCTCCACCGCCACTGTGAAACATAACTTCAGGAATGTTTCACACACCACACACACTTTGCGAGCGTGCTCCATCGTTCCTTCAATTGGCGACACACACAATGAGCACGGCCAGTGCCCTTGACCCTGGCTGCAGAGTCACCATGGAAAATTAGGCACAATCCTCACATAGCTCATTCAGAGCGAGCGGCCTTTAGAATGCGGTACGCACCAGCCGTCGTCGTCCGAAAACGCCCTTGCCATGCGCCGCACACCCTCACACAACAGTATCATGGGCCCCTCTCCTCCTCGCTTCCGCGCTCGGGAAGGGACCACTGCTGGCTCGTCACCATGCATTGAAGCCACTCTGCACTGAGGTGAAGCTGACTGACGCTTTCGCCTCTTTCTAGGCGAACCTCTCGGGTTCGGCCGCTTCTGCGCTCGGAGCGCCGTGCTCCACTACGCACCGTTGTTCAGCGTAAGCAGGAGAGGACTGCTTAGCGGCTACGTCAACGCGGACATGAAATGCTGGTAGGGGCTATCTCTT